>DWQP01000024.1:0-33770 GCA_018237385.1 Apodemia murphyi | reverse complement strand
TCCAGCGTCACCGCCACCTCACCGCCGCCGATCGTCGCCGATCCGCTGCTCTGGATCCGATCGCTCTGGCCGTTCGGGCCCACTTCCACCGCGTAGCGCGAGCCCGGCTCGAAGCTGACGTTGCCGGCCACGTTCAGGGTGCCGATCGAGTTACCCGGCGCCACGGTGCCGCCACTTCGTGCGATCAGCGAACCGACCGTGCCACTGCCGCCGACGATGCCGCCATTCTGCACGCTGACGGCCGAGGTGACCGAGCCGTTGACGGCCAGCCGCCCCTGGTTGACCAGCGTCGGGCCGGAATAGGTGTTGTTACCCGTCAGTACCAGGGTGCCCACGCCCTCTTTGGTCAGGCCGCCGTGGCCGGAGATGTCGTTAGTCCAGAAATCCAGGCCACAAAGCGTATCGCTGCAGACGCGCTCGGTCGGCTTGCCTTTGTCCAGCACCGCGCCGACGCCCGGCAAATCCACCACGAACTGGGTCGGGCCGTAAGCACCGTTAACGAGAAATTCCTCAGGGATATCCTGCTCGGTAACCAACATGCCCGGACCGTTGATGGCCTTGCCCAGGTTGATCATCCCCCAGCCGTAGAGCGCGTCGATGCCCGGCGCCCCCATATCGGTGGCGGTGGTTTTCAGTACGTCGGCAATCTGCGCCGAGGTCATGTACGGGAAACGTTCCATCAGCACCGCGACGCTGCCGGCCACGTGCGGTGCCGCCATCGAGGTACCGCTTTTATTGGCATAGCCGGTAGTCAGATTGTCCACACTGGTGCCTGCGATCACCGAGCTGTACACCCGGGTACCTGGCGCCGAGACACAGAAGCTGGCGGTGTAACCGCAGCGAGAAGAGAAGGTGCTGATGCTGTAGTCGCCGGTATTGGTCGGATCCTGCAGGCTGGCGACCGACAGCCAGTTCGGTGCAATCTCCGGCACAAAATAGGCCAGGCCGGCCATAGCATCGGGGTTATTCAGATTGCCGTCGTTACCGGCAGCAAAGATGGTGACCACGCCGCTGCGCGCCGCATCGATCGCGCCCTGATAGGCGCCACCGGGCTTGGTGCCGAGGATCTGTTTGATCTGATCGAACTGCTTTTGCGCATCGTTTACTGTGAAATGCGGATAAGCCGGGTCATAACCACCCTTATCAAACTTCTCGGTAATGCCGATGCCCCAGCTGTTGTTGATAATGCGCGCGCCGCTGGCCACCAGCGCATCCCAGCCGGCCTGATACACCGCGCCGTCGTTGCCGAGCACAATGCCGTCTTCCGGGCCGGGGTCGCCGTTTTCCGCGCTGATGATCTGCGCGTTGAACGCCACGCCGTGCATGGCACCGCCGTCGCGGCTGCCGGCGGCGATGCCGCCCACGTGGGTACCGTGCGAACCTAATTTGCCGCTGGAGTCAGTGCTCGGCGTGCCGTCATAGCGGAAATCATCGCCTTTTTTCACCGGAATATAGGGATCGGTGTATTCGCGAATGCCATGCGTAACCAGATTGATCACCTTATCGGGGCCGACGAACTCGGGATGTTTGGCGTAAACCGGCTGATCGAAAATGCCGAGTTTTATGCCTTTGCCGGTATAACCGGCGGCGTAGGCCTGGTCGGCGTGGATCGCCCCCAGCCCCCATTCTGCATTGAACTCGCTGCTGCGCCAGCTGGCCGGATCGCCTGCCTTGCCGTTCTCTATATAGGTGGCAGCCTGCGCCCCGCCGATCGCCGTCAGGCAGATCAACATTGCGCTCCACTGCGCGCGATGAACTCCGATCTCAGGCCAGCCGAAGGCCGCCCGAGCGGATTTGACTCCTCTAAGTTTCTTCTCCATCCCAGATACCGTCCGTTGTTGTTTGCAAATGTTTTATAAGATTTTTTGTGTAACAGTTTGGTAACACCAAATAAATAAAGCACAACAATCTCAAGTGCGCTTAATGTGTCATTTGGCAGTTCGGTGGGAGGGGAGAGCGTTTCAGGGGTGAATCAGGTGAGGAGCGATAAGGGAAGACAATGATTTTGCTCAGCGTTGGGGCAGCGTTAATCAGCAGGAATAAAATGATTCAATACAATGATAAATAATACTATTTTATTAAAAATAAACGTAGTAACCGGTCGCCTGAAAAGTGCTTAACAGGCGCTTTTTATCACTTTTAATTATAACTTTTACCAATATTTACTCAGTGAATTATGCTGGCTTTTCACCCAGGCACCGGCAAAAATTGGATTATCCTGCTGATGTTTTTTTGCTGTGCATCGCATCCTCTTCCGCCTGACGCAGGATAGCTTTGGCCATCCATTGCGTGACATCCTGGATACTCCCTAGCTCCAGTCCCCAAATATCTTTCAGCACCAGGAAGACCTCAGAACCGTAAATCAGCGAGAAAGCATGAATCACTCTTTGTATAGAATCCGGCGGCAGTTTGCCCTGTAACGGTTCTACCGCCAGCGTCAGCAGCCGCTTACGGTTACCACGCACGAATTTTTCGCCCGGCGTCGCATGCGCCCACTGCTGCAAAGAGAGTTGCAATGCGGCGCGCAGTGCCCCCTCATGCCGCTCCATCTGGGGATAGGCGAAAGTCAGCAACTGCTGAATACGCTTCAGGGCATCGTCGTCCTGCGGGCACCATTCCAGAATAGGCCCCAGACTTTCCGCCACCACCGCAGTAATCAACGCGCTTTGGGTCGGGAAATAGCGGTAGGCGGTCGCGCGTGATACCTGCGCATGCGCCGCCAGATCGGTGATTGAAGGAAATGCTCCCTCGCCATACAGCGTCATTGCGCTGGCCAGCAACAAACGATAGGTTTTCGCCCGAGCGGAGGTCAGAGAAAGGTCGGACGGGGTGGAAAAAGCATTTATCGGCACTTAAACCTCATACATCTGTACACGCTTGCGCGGCAGGAAATACGCCACTGCCGACAGGTTGACGACAAAGGCTCAGCCGCGCTGAAAAGCTCAAAAATGAGACAGGAGCCCCATTTTGCACTGCGCTGCCCTTGCAAAAATGATACTGCCGTCTCATTATATAAATACATTAATCAATTTAATTTAAATGCCAACACCAGGGCACCCTAAAAAATATAACTAAATAATTTTTAAATAAAAATTAGAAACACCCCAGGAAAAAACATGAAAGACACTTCAAATTTTGTCTATATTGCTACCACAGCAGATACCAAAGGACAAGAGTTGGAGTATGTGCGGCGGCTGATTACCAGCCTGGATTTACCCACGCGAACTGTCGATCTCTCCACCCGTAGCCTGCCGTTTGACTCCCCGGCCGATATCGGCCCAGAGGACGTTGCCCGCCACCATCCGGCAGGCGCCGGTGCGGTCTTTTGCGCCAGTCGCGGCCAGGCGATCGCGGCCATGGCGACCGCTTTTGAACGCTTTATCCTGACGCGCCGCGATATCGCCGCCCTGCTTGGTCTGGGGGGTTCCGGCGGCACCGCCATCATCACGCCGGCCATGCAGCAGCTGCCGATCGGCCTGCCGAAAATAATGGTCTCAAGCATGGCGGCGGGAGACGTTTCCGCCTATGTCGGCGCCAGTGACATCAATATGCTGTATTCGGTCACCGATCTCGCCGGTCTGAACCGCATTTCGCGGCGGGTACTCGGCAACGCGGCGCGCCAGATAGCCGGGGCAGTACGCTTCGCCGCCGTCGACTATCCCGACGACAAGCCCGCGATTGGCCTGACGATGTTTGGCGTCACCACGCCCTGCATTCAGGCGCTGGTTGCCGACCTTGAGCCGCAATGGGATTGCCTGACGTTTCACGCCACCGGTAGCGGCAGCAGAGCGCTGGAAAAACTGATCGATAGCCGCCAACTGCGCGGCGTCATCGACTTGACCACCACCGAAGTGGCCGATTACCTGTTTGGCGGTGTGCTGCCCTGCAATGCAGATCGTTTCGGAGCCATCGCGCGAACCGGCATCGCCTGCGTACTCTCCTGCGGCGCGATCGACATGATCAACTTCGGCGCGCCGAATACGGTGCCGGATCGCTACGCCAACCGGCTGCGCCACCATCACAATCCGCAAGTGACGCTGGTGCGCACCAGCGCGCGGGAAAGCGCATTAATCGGGCGTTGGATGGGCGAAAAAATCAACGCCTGTACGGGCGAAATGCGCTTCGTGATCCCGGCAGGCGGCGTATCGGCTCTGGATGCGCCCGGGCAACCGTTCTGGGATCCGGCGGCGCTGGCCGCCTTTACGCAAGCGCTGGAGGAGACGGTATACGCCACCGACAGACGCCGGCTGATAAAAACGCCTTATCATATTAACGACCCGCGCTTTGCACAGGCCGTTGCCGAACAGTTCCGGCACATTGTCGGTGAGGAATGATTATCACTCACTGCATAGCCTGCCGGTGATAACGCCAAATAAAAAAGGGCCAGACAAATAGTCTGGCCCTTTTTTATTCACCGCGAGCGGATATTACTGACCGGAGGACATCTGCTCCTTCATTTTATTCATATGGTCCATCATCTTTTGCTCGCGTTTCTGATAATTCTCATTGTATTGTTTTTTCTGCTCAGGAGTCAGCAGGTTATACATTTTATTTTCCGCTTTGGCGCGTTCCAGCATGCGTTCGGATTGCGCTTTGCCGATAGCGTCAATTTGCGCTTTCGCCTTCGCTTCGTCAAAGCTGTCAGAAGCCACCAGATTATGCAGCGCCTGGCGCTCCTCTTTCATGCCCGGCCCGCGCTTCTGGTGCGACTCTTTCATGATATCGCGCATCTGCTGGCGCTGCTGTTCGGTCAGGTTCAGCCCGGCGAACGGGCCGCCTTTGCCTTCACCCTTGTGATGCATCATTTTCATCGGCGCCGCATCCGGTGCCGGTGCCGTCGTGTCTGCCGCGAACGCCGCGGAAGCAGAACCCAGAGCCAGCGTGGAAGCAATAAATAAAGCCGTCAATTTACGCATAATCATTTCCTTAAAAGTTTTTCTTCATCAGGAGCGCTGTACGTTAACAGGCTCATTCGTTCGTCGAAGATAATAATAGGCTGATAAAATTCAAGTAATGCGAGGGTGTGTAAACTTTTTAAAACCCCTCTCGGATTTATTCACCAATTATGAGAAAACTATGAAGATGCCGTTTATTTGATGGAAATTTTAATTTCCCGGTAAAAATCCCCCCGGTGGAGTTATTTTTCCGCTTTCCCCCCACCGCTATAATTTACTCGTCTCCACGGCAACCTTACATCAACCGTTTTCCGATAGCCGGGAGGTCGGTGCAAACATCACAGGATCCGATGTTCTCCTACACTTTAAGACAGTCGGCAGCCGGGTGACGTTTACACCGCAAAATTAATCATTGCTTATATAATAGTTTCCATCACCCGCCTCGCCTGTGAAAACCTGTTATATGATGCACAGATGCGCACGGCGACCACTTTCGCGCCAACAGGCTGCCCCGGAGCTGTGCTGACCGGCTCGCCCGTGCTCTTTTGAGGAATCATCATGCCCGCAGACCAAGGCCCTGAGCTTCTTAACGCCCACTTCGGCACCCAAAGCCCCCACTGGCGGCTGGCGTTTGACAGCAATGCCCTGGAGCTGTCCGCCGTTAAGGGCAAAGCCCACGTCGCGGTGGCGCTCAGCGCCATGGAAGCGGCGACAATCCGCCGCCTGACCGGCGTCACCGCCAGCCTTGAACTGACCATTACGCTCGCCGGAGAACCGCTGCATCTGCATCTGGTGGGGCGCCGCGTCAATAACCTCGAATGGGCGGGCACCGCTTCCGCCTTCAGCGACACCCAATCCGTGGCGCGCGATCTGGTGCACGGCCTCTCCTTCGCCGAACAGGTGGTGTCCGAAGCCAACTCGGTGATCGTGATCGTCGATCAACACGGCCGTATCCAACGCTTCAACCGGCTGAGCGAGGAGTACACCGGGCTGCAAGAACACGAAGTGATCGGCAAAAACGTCTTCCAGCTGTTTATGAGCCCGGAAGAAGCCGCCGCCTCACGGCGCAACATCGCCGGCTTCTTCCGCAACGGTTCGTCGTATGAAGTTGAACGCTGGGTAAAGACGGTCAAGGGTGAACGGCTGTTCCTGTTCCGCAACAAGTTCGTGCACAGCGGCAGCGGCAAGAACGAAGTTTTTCTGATCTGCTCCGGTACCGACATTACCGAAGAACGCCGCGCGCAGGAGCGGCTGCGGGTGCTGGCCAACACCGATCTCATCACCGGCCTGCCGAACCGCAACGCCATCCAGGACAAGATCAATCATGCCATCGCCACGCGCGGCGAAGAGAGTTTCGGCCTGGTCTACCTCGATCTCGATAACTTCAAGAAGGTCAATGACGCCTACGGCCATATGTTCGGCGATCGGCTGCTGGTCGAAGTCGCGCTGGCGATCCTCGGCTGCCTCAGCCCGGACCAGGTGCTCGCCCGCCTCGGCGGCGATGAATTTCTGGTGCTGGCGCCGCAGACCGATCGCGAGCGTCTGCAAACGCTGGCGCAGCGCATCATCGATCGGCTGAAAACGCCGTTCCGTATCGGTCTGATTGAAGTGTATACCGGCTGCTCGATCGGCATCGCGCTATGCCCGGAGCACGGCAACGATCTCGACAGCCTGATCCGCAGCGCCGATACCGCCATGTACGTCGCCAAGGAGCACGGCAAACGCACCTATACCGTTTTCTCGCCGGAGATGAACAAACGCGTCGCCGAATACATGTGGCTCGATACCAACCTGCGCAAAGGGCTGGAGCAAAATCAGCTGGTGCTGTACTACCAGCCTAAAATCGACGCGCGCAGCGGTGAAGTGCACAGCGTGGAAGCGCTGGTGCGCTGGGACTCGCCGGAACGCGGCCTGATCCCGCCGCTGCAGTTCATCTCCTACGCCGAGGAGTCCGGCCTGATCGGTCCGCTGGGCCAATGGGTGCTGCAGACTGCCGCCGGCCAGGCGGCGCAGTGGCAAACACAAGGATTGAATCTGCGGGTGGCGGTCAATCTCTCCGCCCGGCAGCTGGCCGATGACAGCATCGTCAACGATCTGCTCGGGGTGCTGCGCCATCATCGCATGGCACCCTGCCTGCTGGACTTCGAATTGACCGAGAGCAGCCTGATTGAAGACGAAAATCGCGCGCGCGTGCTGATCACCCGGCTGCGCGAACTGGGTGCGCAGGTGCATCTCGACGACTTTGGTACCGGTTATTCGTCGTTGGCGCAGCTGGCGCGTATTCCGCTGGACGCCATCAAGCTGGATAAAAGCTTCGTGCGCGGGGTGAATTTCAACCCGGTTTCGCAATCGCTGGTACGCGCGATCGTTGCGGCGGCGGAGGCATTGGCCTTCCGGGTGATCGCCGAAGGCGTGGAAACCGAGAGCGAAAACCACTTCCTCGACGAGGTCGGCGTGGACGAAAAGCAGGGCTTTCTGTTCGCGCGGCCAATGCTCCCGGAACAGCTGGAGCATTGGCTGCAGTCCTATCGCCCGCACTCATCCTCCGCGTGAGGCGGGCGCGTTAACGTTAGCCGGCACGACGCAGGTTCAGGGTATGGCGATCCTGCAGCATCACCAGCCGCTCGATGTAGGCGCGGTCCTTTTCCTCAATGGTAAAGGCCGAGTGCACCCAATCTTCGGTAATGTCCATCAGCTCGGAGCGCGTCAGCTGCAACACGCGCTGCCGCGCCCGCAACATGGCGCGCATGCCGTTGAGCTTCGGCCGAATGGTATCGATAAAGGTGCGCGTCGCCATGTAGGCGTCGCCGGGCTGGAACAGCTGATCCACCAGCCCGCGGCTTTCGAACCACTCTGCGGTGTGCGACTCGCCGCCCCAAATCAGCTCCTCGGCCAAGCGCATGCCCGCCTTGCGCGCCACCAGCGAGTAACCGCCCATGCCGGGAAACAGGTTGAACGCGATCTCCGGAAACCCCATGCGCGCATTGTTCTGCGCCAACACGAAGTGGTGCGCCAGCGCCGCTTCAAACCCGCCGCCCAGCGCGCTGCCTTCGACCATCGCAATGCTGACCGCGCCGGTGTCGAAACCGCGCGCCGCCGCATGCACGCAGTCAATGCAGGCACGTGCATAGGCCATCATCGCCTCGCGTTTGCGGTTTTTGATCGCTTCGGCGAAGAATTGCAGATCGCCGCCGACGTTGAACATGTTCGGCACCAGCGAGCCGGTGACCCAGAAATCGAACCGCAGCGAAGACTCTTTTGCCGCCTGCGCCAGCGTCATGATGTCCTCGATCAGCGCCTGATTAAAACAGGGGCGCGGCGCAGCGCGCAGCAGCATCCACATGATGTGTCGCCCCTCTTCATAGTAGGCGGAAAGCTGCGTCAGGTTGCCCGCTTCGGTAAACGGACGACAGGTGGGATGATTAAGTAATTTCATAAGACCTTCCAGTTTTTCTATTGATGACGGATGAGACCGTTTCAGCCCCTACGGCTGCAGCGGAGCGGCGGTCGGCAAAGCGCGACGCCACACCATGAGTAAACGCTTTCTCACCGACGAAACAGATAAAAATTGGAGGTAGGGAAGTGAAAAAAACCGAGGCGCCACGGGGTTTTCATAGGAATTTTACCTATCGGCCCCTCCCCGGCATTTCATGCCGGGCGCTAACGCGCTAAGCTCGGAAAATGACCGTTTGTCGCCCCGGCGCTCAAAACGCCGTGAGGCTTTGGCTATAATCAACGCTGAAACATGCCGTTTAACGTTAAGGACATCGTGAAGTAATGCCTACAGGACCAGACCAGGAACGCCGCCAGCCCGCACAAGACACGCCGCCGAAGCCGCTTATCGCCATCAAGACCGGCCATGAGACCCTCGACCGCCGCATCGGTGGTTTTTCACGTCTGATTGAACGCATCAAAGCCTGGCCAAGCGTGGCGCACCTGCTGCGCGCCGCCGAACGCTTTAACGATCGGCTGGGTAGCCAGTTCGGCGCCGCTATTACCTATTTTTCATTCCTCTCGCTGATCCCGATCCTGATGGTGTCGTTTGCCGCCGCCGGCTTCGTGCTGGCCTCCAACCCGGATCTGCTGGCCCGCTTGATCAACCGCATCGTCGGCAGCATCAGCGATCCGACGCTGGCCAGCACGCTGAAGAACACCGTCAACACCGCCATTCAACAGCGCACCACCGTGGGATTGACCGGCCTGGCGCTGGCGCTCTATTCCGGCATCAGCTGGATGGGCAACCTGCGCGAGGCGATCCGCGCGCAGTCGCGCGATGTCTGGGAGCGCAATCCGCAGGATCAGGAGAAAATCTACTTCAAGTACACCCGCGACTTCATCTCGCTGACCGGCCTGGTGGTCGCGCTGATCATTACGCTGTCGCTGACCTCGGTCGCCGGGTCGGCGCAGGCGGTGATCGTCAATGCGCTGGGGCTGGACGGCATCGAATGGCTGCGGCCGGCGCTGACGCTGATCGCGCTGTCGATCTCGATTTTCGCCAACTATCTGCTGTTCCTGTGGATTTTCTGGATGCTGCCGCGCCACAAACCGAAGAAAAAAGCGCTGCTGCGCGGCACCTTGCTCGCCGCCATCGGCTTTGAGGTGATCAAGTTTGTGATGACCATGACGCTGCCGCAGGTGGCGAAGTCGCCTTCCGGCGCGGCCTTCGGTTCGGTGATCGGGCTGATGGCGTTCTTCTACTTCTTCGCCCGTTTGACGCTGTTTTGCGCCGCCTGGATCGCCACCGCCGACTACAAAGGGGACAAAGCGTTGCCGGAACGCGAACCGCCGGCGCGCTGAAGCCATGCAATCGTGCCGGTGTTATCGCACGCACCGGCACTTTCCTCTGGATATCAGCCAGAAAACCAGTCAATATGTCTAAACAACGCGGTTCGCGATCCGAAAAACCAGCACAACAAACTGCCCACTCACTTTTCTTTGCCGCTTTTGCAGCCATTCCCTCTGCACGAAAGCCCTTTCTCAACGTTTAACGCTGTAGAAAAGAAGCCAGATAAAACATTAGTCTTTTTAACCGGTTAGCGGGGTCATTGCCCAAAGCTCCCGCGTTGAAAAGGCCGAATGCTGTCACTAAGATGGATTTTTACCCCTTCCAACAATAAGAAATATTATGCAAGCCACCATCGCACCCCCACTCGACGCCGACGACGCGTCTACACCGGTGAACTCCCGCGGGAAAGTCATCGTCGCCTCGCTGGTCGGTACCGCCATCGAGTTCTTCGACTTCTACATCTACGCCACCGCCGCGGTGATCGTGTTCCCGCATATCTTCTTCCCACAGGGCGACCCGACCACCGCGACGCTGCAATCGCTGGCCACCTTCGCCGTCGCCTTTGTCGCGCGCCCTATCGGCTCTGCGCTGTTCGGCCACTTCGGCGATCGCGTGGGGCGCAAGGTCACGCTGGTCGCCTCGCTGCTGACCATGGGAATTTCCACCGTGCTGATCGGCCTGCTGCCGAGCTATGAAACCATCGGCATCTTAGCCCCTATCCTGCTGGCGCTGGCGCGCTTCGGGCAGGGCCTGGGGCTGGGCGGCGAATGGGGCGGCGCCGCCCTGCTGGCGACGGAGAACGCACCGGCCAAAAAGCGCGCGCTGTACGGCTCCTTCCCCCAATTGGGCGCGCCGATCGGCTTCTTCTTCGCCAACGGCACCTTCCTGCTGCTCTCCTGGCTGCTGAGCGATCAGCAATTCATGGAATGGGGCTGGCGCGTGCCGTTCATCCTCTCCGCCGCGCTGGTGCTGATTGGCCTGTACGTTCGCGTATCGCTGCATGAAACGCCGGTGTTCGCCAAAGCGGCCAAGGCCGGCAAACAGGTGAAAGTGCCGCTCGGCACGCTGCTGAGCAAGCATCTGAAAGCGACCATCCTCGGCACTTTCATCATGCTGGCGACCTACACGCTGTTTTATCTGATGACGGTGTATTCGATGACCTACGGCACCACGCCGCAGCCGCTGGGCCTCGGCTACTCCCGCAACAGCTTCCTGTGGATGCTGATGGTGGCGGTGATCGGTTTCGGCGTGATGGTGCCGATCGCCGGCCTGCTGGCAGACGCGTTCGGCCGCCGCAAGACCATGATCGCCATTACCCTGCTGATGATCGGCTTTGCGTTCCTGTTCCCGGCCCTGCTGGGTTCCGGCAACCAGGCGCTGGTGATGGGCTTCCTGCTGTGCGGCCTGAGCATCATGGGGCTGACCTTTGGCCCCATGGGCGCACTGCTGCCGGAGCTGTTCCCGACCGAAGTGCGCTATACCGGCGCATCGTTCTCCTACAACGTCGCGTCGATCCTCGGCGCGTCCGTGGCGCCTTATATCGCCACCTGGCTGGCGGCCCACTATGGGCTGTTCTACGTCGGCATGTATCTGGCGGCGATGGCAGGGCTGACGCTGTTAGCCCTGCTGCTGATGAAAGAAACCCGCCACCAGTCGCTGTGATCCCCTGCGGCCCCCTTGTTGCGGGGGGCCGCACGCGTTGTTCGTTTCCTGTCATAAAACCGGGCTATGCTGGTCGTTTCTCTCGGTAACAGGATCGGCCGATGTCTCTACGTCGTGGGGTATTTGTCTGCGTTGCGCTGCTGGCGGCTATCGCCATCGCGCTCTATTACGGGTTGAAACCCGACCATCCTGATGCGCTGTGGCGCATCGTCAGCCAGCAATGCCTGCCCAATCAGCAAGCGCATGACAACCCGGCGCCCTGCGCGCAGGTGGATGTGCCGGCCGGTTTCGTGGTGTTTAAAGATCGCAACGGGCCGCTGCAATATCTGCTGATGCCCAGCGCTAAAATCACCGGTATCGAAAGCCCGGCGGTGCTGGACACCGCCACGCCGAATTTCTTCGCCCAGGCCTGGCGCGCGCGCCACGTGATGGCGGAACGCTATGGCAAACCGATCGACGACGGCGATATTTCACTGGCGATCAACTCGGAATATGGCCGTACGCAAAACCAGCTGCACATTCATATCTCCTGCCTGTTGCCGGCGGTCAAACAGCGGCTGGCGCAGATCGGCCCCGATTTCATCGAGCAATGGCAACCGCTGCCCGGCGGTCTGTTGGGGCATGACTATCTGGGGCGGCGGGTAACCCCTGCCGAGCTGGAGCAACAGGGCGCCTTCCGTCTGCTGGCCTCCGGCCTGCCGCGTGCCGACGGGCGCATGGGCAGCTTCGGCCTGGCGATGACCGCGCTGCCGGACGGCGATTTCCTGCTGCTGGCGACCGAGCGCAGCCTGCTGCCGTTCACCCTGGCCTCGGCGGAAGAGATCCAGGATCACAACTGCCGGTTACTCTCACCGCCGCCGCGCGCCTGATTACTTTTTGCCTTTCATCTCCCGCAGGATCTGCCCGCACTGGTTTTCCTCGCCGCCTTCACTGGGCGAGACCAGCGCCAGCAGCGCCGCCGCCGGCGTCAGCACCGCCCCCAACGCCACCGCCGCCGCGCCGCGCGCGATCAGCGGCCCGGCTTTCACCCCGGCGTCGGGGTGCTTGAAGGTGCCTTTCACGTACAGCGGCGAGCGCAGGGTCAGCACGCGCATCCCCTTGCTTTCCGGATCGATGGACAAATCCAGCCGTTCGGTGGCGAGGTTGGTGTTGCCGGTGATGTTGATCACCGCGTTCTCGGTGTCGAACACGAACAGCCGCGGCGCAGCGACGCCGCTGCGGATGCCGACGTCCGCCGCGGCGCAGTTGATGCCCACCACGTCGTCGCCGAACAGCTGCGCCACCAGATAGTTGCCGACGTTCAGGCCGAGGATCTCCATCAGGCTACGGCTGATCACCCCGTTATTGATCAACAGGCGCAGGTCGCCGTTGCTGGTCGCCAGCAGCTCGGCCACCGAATTGCCGCTGCCCGTCAGCCTGGCGTCGCCGTTCATCTGCCCAAGGCTGCGCTTCATCGCCGCCACGTTCGGCAACAGCTGTTTGAGCTGGAGTTTGCGCGCATGCATATCCACCTGCCCGCGCATCGGCTTTTTGCCGCCGTCGAGGCGCACCACGGCGTTCAGGCTGCCGCCCGCCATGCCGAAGCGCAGCGGATCCAGACGCAACTCGCCATTGTTCAGCTTCAGGTGCGTAGCCAGATCGCTCAGCGGTAAATCGCTGCCGCGTTCGATGCGCGCGGCGGCAAACTTCACGTCCGCATCCATCTTGCGCCAGCTTTGCGTATCGAACTGTGCGACCGGCAGCACCTTATCCGCCGGCTGGCGGCTCTTCTCGCCGCGCCCGGCTTTGGCGGCGTTGGAGTCCGCGCCGATCAACGGCGCCAGATCCGCCAACCTCAGCTGCCGGGAGCTCACCGCGCCGCTCAGCGTCGGCCGCGGCTTACCGGCAACGTATTTCAAGTCGCCGTGAATGTCGCTGTCGCCGATTTTGCCGTCGAACTTCTGATATTCGAACACGGCGCCGCCCGGCTGGTGCAGGCGGGCAATCAGATGGCCATCGGTCGCATACGGCGGCGTATTCGGCAGCAGCACGCCGGTCAGGCCATAGAGATTGCCCAGGCTTTCGCCGGAAAATTTTAGCTGCACGTCCAGGCCGCCGAGGTTCAGCGGATCGGACAAGGTGCCCGCCACCGCCACCCGGGTGCTGCCGGAGCGCACGTCGGCCTGCAGCGGGAACGGCAGATCGGCGCTCTGCAGCGACAGCATGCCGCCAATCTTCCCGCTGCCGCTCAGCGGTTCGCCGTTATATTTGCCCTTGACCTGCCAACCGAAGACGTAGTCAGGGGTGGCTGCCTTACCACCGCTCTGTTTGCCAGTCACTTCACTGAACGGCAGCGGTTTGCCGAGCGGGTCGATGACGGCGCGAAAGTCTGCCTTCAGCGTGGCGTCTTTAAAAGCGATCTGCCCCTTGTCGAACACGATGTCGTGAACGGTGAACGACCAGGCGGAAGGCGGTTGCTGCGGATCCTGGCCTGCGGCCAGATCAAACGTCCAGTTATTGTCGCCGTTGGCCAGCCGTTGCAACGACGCATTCGGCTGCTTGAGCCAGATGCGCGGGATCAGCACTTCTTTCCTCAGCAGCGCCAGCGGTGCGATGCTGGCGTCGACGCGCTGTAGCGTCACCATGCTGTCGCCAGGCATGTTTTTCGGATTACCCAGCCACACGTCTTCGGCGTGAATATGCGGCCAGGGCACCCAGGCGCGCCAGCCGCCCTCATCCCGGTTACGAGACCAGTCGACGCCCAGATCGCCGCGGATGGCGAACGGCCGCCGCAGCTCGGCCGACACTTTGTCGTTGATAGTGGGCTTGAGTCGATTCCAGTCGAAGGTAGCGATGAAGATCGCCAGCGCGACGATCGCCAGCAGCACAATGCCGCCCAGCCAGCTGAAAACCTTTCCTGTTCTTGTCATAGGGCTCCCTCAGCACATAAACCGGGCTGCCGAATGAAAGGAAAAAGAATGAGCAGCCCCGTTTAAGCCTAGCTGAGGATAGGCCGGAGTTCACGCCGGCGCGCCGGGCGCGGCGAACAGCGTCGGTACGCTGTGCAGAGTTTCGAAGCACGCCGGGCGGGAAAGATAGTAACCCTGCGCGGCCAACGCGCCGGAACGCTGCACCAGCCGCCACTCCTGCTCGGTTTCCACGCCTTCAACGATCACCCCGTCGCTGTGCTGGTTCATCATCTTGATCAGGGTGCCGAGCAACTGTACGCCCTCTTCCGACTGTTTAAGCAAGGTGAACAACTCGCGCGCCACCTTGATATATTGATAGCGCCAGGCGCCGACGGCGGAGAAGTTGGCCAGCCCGCTGCCGAAATCGTCCAGCCACAGCCGTTCGCCGCCGACGATCTGCTGCAACGGGTGGTTTGACGCCGTTTCGGCATGCTCCACCAGCTCGAAGCGCAGATAGGGCATCTCGGCGATTTGCCTTTGCAGCTCGCTATGGCGCTGCAACGCTTGCAGCGCCATACCGTCGATATTGACCGACACCATCACCGCGTGACGAATGAACAACGCCTGCCAGCGCTGCAACAGCGCCAGCTGCTCCTGGATCACCCGCAAACGCTGGACGACGCCGATCGAGGCAAAATACTGTTCCGGGGATTGCCGTTTGTCCGGCTCATTAGGGTGATATACCGCCGTCAGCAGTTCCACCGCCAGCAGCGCGCCGCTGGTGCGATAAATCGGCTGGAAGGTATACAAGCGCCGGCATTGCCGCCAGTAGCGCCGCGATTTGGCGCAGGCATAGAGGGCAAAACAGGGCGCCAGCAGACCCGAGATCAGGTTGGTTATCATCGGTACTATCGCCGTGGCGGGGAAGTGAGAGCGCTGCCGCTGTTTCTTTACCCAGCTTATCGGCCGCACCGCGTAAAACTTTAAGCATGAATTGCCGCGCGCTTTCCTCTTAGCCCTGTTGGCATAGGCCGATCGCGATCATAAAAAATTAAAACACTGTTTTAATTTATTGACTCCCTCACCGCCTTGCGTGGAGACTGGCGGTTGTTGCTTCTTCTTTAGCCAGGGCTTATTGACGATGACTATCCGAAATCTCGCCGTGATCGGCGAATGCATGATCGAGCTGTCGCAGCAGGGCGCGCAGCTAACGCGCGGCTTTGGCGGCGATACCCTCAACACCGCCGTCTACCTCGCCCGCCAAATGCCGGAACAGGCGCTGCAGGTGCATTACGTCACCGCGCTCGGTACCGACAGCTTCAGCGGCGAGATGCTGCAGGCCTGGCGGCAGGAGAAGATTGAGATCGGGCTGATTCAGCAGTTGGAAAACAAACTGCCGGGCCTGTACGTGATCGAAACTGACGCCGCCGGCGAACGTACCTTCTACTACTGGCGCAACGACGCCGCCGCCCGGTATTGGCTTGCGGGACCGCAGGCCGACGCACTGTGCGCCCGGCTGGCGCAGTTCGATTATCTGTATCTCAGCGGCATTAGCCTGGCGATCCTCACGCCTGCCGACCGCACGAAGCTGCTGGCGCTGCTGCGCCGCTGCCGTGCCAACGGCGGCCAGGTTATCTTCGACAACAACTACCGCCCGCGCCTGTGGCAAAGCCGTGAGGAAACGCAGCTGGCCTACCGCGAGGTGCTGGCCTGCACCGACATCGCCTTCCTGACGCTGGATGACGAAGCGTTGCTGTGGGGCACGCAGCCGGTTGAACAGGTGGTGGCACGCACGCAGGCGCTCGGCGTCGGCGAGATCGTTATCAAACACGGCGCGGATGCCTGTCTGGTGTTCAGCGTGGGGGGAGAGCAACTTGAGGTACCGGCGATCGCGCTGCCGCCGGAGCGCGTAGTGGATACCACCGCGGCGGGCGACGCTTTCAGCGCCGGTTATCTGGCGGAACGCCTGAGCGGCGGCAGCGCCCAGCAGGCGGCGCAGCGCGGCCACCGGCTTGCCGCGACGGTGATCCAACATCGCGGCGCCATCATTCCCGCAACGGCAATGCCCGCATAGCCAATAAGGCGGCGGCGAGGTGGCCTCGCCGCCGGCGCAATGGATCCCAGACGTATTGATGAGAGGATGATTGAAAGAATTTCCCTGGCGTTGGCTTATTTCCGCCCAGAGCTGCTAAGCTCGGGTCTTGGCATTGCCGCCTTTTTGAATTTATTAGCCGAGTATAAATTTCAATCCGCCGCACTGACTAGCTGGACTTTGGTGCAGGTCGGGCTGAGCCGCCGAACGACAGGGAGGTTACCGATGGCCGTCGCATTCGCCAACGCCGTCGCCGCAAGACTGCATCTTGACGGCCGACTGCACGCCTTCAGCCAATTCAAATACGCTTATTTGACCTTCAACAAACACCGTCCCGATCGCCATCTGCTGGTCTCGAGCTACCCGCAAGAATGGCTGGACATCTACAGCGCCAATCGCTATCAGCGCATCGATCCCGTCGTGCGCGCCGCCCATAGTCGCTGCGCGCCCTTCATGTGGCACGACACCCCCGTCACCACCGAGGATCGGCATTACCGGAAGATCTTCAACCAGGCGCGGGAATACGACATCGTACACGGCTGCAGCTTTGTTTTGCACGATCACGACAACAACCTGGCGATCTTGTCGATCAGCGCCACGGCAGCCGATGACGCCGATCTGCGGCAGCTGATGGAAGACGAGAGGGCCAGCCTGCAGATGGTATTGGTCGATACCCACCAGCACGCTCTGGCCTTGGCCAGCGCCGAGGCGAGCCGGACAGACCGGCTCTCGCCGCGCGAAGGGGAAATCCTCTACTGGGCCAGCCAGGGCAAAACCTACCATGAGATCGCGCTGATCCTGGGGATCAAAACCGGTACGGTGAAGTTTCACATCGGCAATGCGGTGCGTAAGCTGGGGGTCGCCAACGCCAAACACGCGATCCGGCGCTGTCTTGAACGGCAGCTGATCGCGCCGCCGGAAGCATAAAAAAAGCCGACATCGCAGCCGGCTCTTTATGCTTTACCTTGCGGAAAATCAGCCCGCAACGGCGATGCGTTTCATGTCGGTCATATAGCCACGCAGTTTGCGACCGACGGTTTCGATCGGGTGGCTGCGCACCGCTTCGTTCACGTCGCGCAGCTGCGCGTTGTCCACCGCCGTACCCGCCGCGGCTTTGCCCAAATCGCCCGCCTGCAGGGTGGTCATGAAGTCCTTCAGCAGGGGCACCGCCGCGTTGGCGAACAGGTAGTTGCCGTACTCTGCGGTATCGGAGATAACCACGTTCATTTCATACAGACGTTTGCGCGCAATGGTGTTGGCAATCAGCGGCAGCTCGTGCAGCGACTCATAGTAAGCCGACTCTTCGATGATGCCGGCATCGACCATAGTTTCGAACGCCAGCTCAACGCCCGCTTTCACCATCGCCACCATCAGCACGCCGTGATCGAAGTACTCTTGCTCGCTGATTTTGCCTTCAAACTGCGGCGCATTCTCGAACGCGGTTTTGCCGGTCTCTTCGCGCCAGGTCAGCAGTTTCACGTCGTCTTCCGCCCAGTCGGCCATCATGCCGCTGGAGAAAGCGCCGGAGATGATGTCGTCCATGTGCTTCTGGAACAGCGGCGCCATGATGGTTTTCAGCTGTTCGGACAGCGCATAGGCACGCAGCTTGGCCGGATTGGACAGGCGATCCATCATCAGCGTGATGCCGCCCTGCTTCAGCGCTTCGGTGATGGTTTCCCAGCCGAACTGAATCAGTTTCTCGGCGTAAGCCGGATCGGTGCCCTCAGCAACCAGCTTGTCGAAGCACAGCAGCGAACCCGCCTGCAGCATGCCGCACAGAATGGTCTGCTCGCCCATCAGGTCGGATTTCACTTCGGCGACGAAGGAGGACTCCAGCACGCCGGCGCGGTGGCCGCCGGTCGCCGCCGCCCAGGCCTTGGCGATCGCCATGCCTTCGCCTTTCGGATCGTTTTCCGGGTGAACCGCAATCAGGGTCGGCACGCCGAAGCCGCGCTTGTACTCTTCACGCACTTCGGTGCCCGGGCATTTCGGCGCGACCATCACCACGGTGATGTCTTTACGCACCTGCTCACCCACTTCAACGATGTTGAAGCCGTGGGAATAACCCAGCGCCGCGCCGTCTTTCATCAGCGGCTGCACCGCGCGCACCACGGAAGAGTGCTGCTTGTCCGGCGTCAGGTTGACCACCAGATCCGCCTGCGGGATCAGGTCTTCGTAGGTACCGACCTTAAAGCCGTTTTCGGTCGCCTTGCGCCAGGAAGCGCGCTTCTCGTCGATCGCTTCTTTGCGCAGGGCATAGGCGACGTCCAGGCCGGAGTCGCGCATGTTCAGCCCCTGGTTCAGACCCTGGGCGCCACAGCCGACAATCACCACTTTTTTACCTTTCAGGTAGCCGGCTTCGTCAGCAAATTCGTCGCGCGCCATAAAGCGGCATTTACCCAATTGCGCCAACTGCTGACGCAGGTTCAATGTGTTGAAATAGTTAGCCATGGTGGTACTCCGGTTTTGATGTTGTCTTGCATTGTTATTTTCATTCCCCGCCCTGTCTGTGCGGAGATTCGTTAAACTCAATGTATAACAGGAAATGCGTTGCTTAAATTGATATATTGAGAACGTGATATTGCAATTTATGCAACACTCTCACTGCGAGCGTATCGATATGGATTTACGTGATTTAAAGCTGTTCCTGCATTTGGCCGAAAGCCATCACTTCGGGCGCACCGCCAAGGCGATGCACGTCAGCCCGTCGACGCTCTCCCGCCAGATCCAGCGGCTGGAAGAGATCCTCGGGCAGCCGCTGTTCCTGCGCGACAACCGCACCGTGCAGCTGACCGACGCCGGCGAACAGCTGAAAGAATTCGCCCAGCAAACGCTGCTGCAGTATCAGCAGCTGAAGCACTCGCTCGGCCAGCACGGCCCTTCGCTGAGCGGCGAACTGCGGCTGTTCTGCTCGGTGACCGCGGCGTACAGCCACCTGCCGCCAATCCTCGATCGCTTCCGCGCGCAGCACCCGCTGGTCGAGATTAAGCTGACCACCGGCGACGCCGCCGACGCGGTCGACAAAGTGCAATCCAACGAGGCCGATCTCGGCATCGCCGGCCGGCCGGAAACGCTGCCCGCCAGCGTGGCGTTCACCAAAATCGGCGAAATCCCGCTGGTGCTGATCGCGCCGGCGCTGCCCTGTGCGGTGCGCAGCCAGGCATTCGCCGACAGGCCCGACTGGGCCGAGATCCCGTTCATCCTGCCGGAGCACGGCCCGTCGCGAAAACGCATCGAGCTGTGGTTCCGCCGCCACCGCATCAGCAATCCGCTGATTTACGCCACCGTCGGCGGCCACGAAGCCATCGTGTCGATGGTCGCTTTGGGCTGCGGCATCGCGCTGATCCCCAGCGTGGTGGTGGACAACAGCCCGGAGCCGGTACGCAACCGCATCTCGCAGCTGGATAACATCTCGATGGTCGAACCGTTCGAGCTGGGGGTCTGCGTCCAGAAAAAACGCCTCAGCGATCCGCTGATCGACGCCTTTTGGCGCTTGCTGCATCCCCGCTGACGCGAGGTTTACAGATCCGCCGGATCGATCTGCTTCATCGTCTCTACCTGCATCAGCCAGTGGTAGAGCGGCTCAAGCTGCAAAAATGCCCCGGCCAGCAGCGGCACCAGATCGGCGCTGAACAGCTTTTCCACTTCGCTGTCGGTCACCATCACCGCGAACGATTTTCGGTTGTACCAGGTGGCGATCTCCGCCGCCTGCTCCTTCACCAGCGGGCGCTTGTAGCTCTCACCCACCAGCTCGAACGGCGGCCGGCAGCAGGCGGCCACCTCAAGGAAAGGCTGCGGCCGCTGCCTCAGCGTATGGCGGAACAGATCCATGGTCGCCTTGTTGGCGCTGTAGTAGCCGAGCCCATAGCGCAGCATGTCCGGCCCCAGTTCGAAAAAGTAGACCGGCGCGTCTTTCCAGTCTTTGCTCGGGCGCTTGAACGTCAGCCACATGCGGCTGCGGTAGCGCGATTTGTCATGAGAAAAACGCGTGTCGCGATGAATGCGCGATAGCGTTTTGCCGATCGCCGGGCGAGTCTCGAACTGCGGGTCGATCGCCAGCATGCCGGGAGCCAGCTGCTCCACCAGCGCGCGAAACGGCGCCAGCAGCTCGCGATCGTAGATATCGCGGTTGCCGTCGAACCACGCCTTATCGTTCTCGATCCGCACCTGCTGCAGGAAATTCAGACCCTGCTGGCTAAAGCCGGAGAAGGGTTGCGTCATAAGTTTTTCCGTTCTGACGGTTTATCGGGTGTTGCGCAGATCTTCCCTCTGCCAACGGCGTTTGATAAACACGCGCCGACGCGTGCGAAAATAAGCGACATAGAGAGAGAACGCCGCCCGGTTGCTGAATAGTGCACCGCCAACCACGCCCCCCAGCAGCATGGCGACGGTGGCGATGCCGGTCATCCCCGACATCCACGCCGCCACGGCGCCAAGGCAAAACAGGCCGAGCATGCCAAGGTAATATTGCAACAATACCACCCCGCTGTTTTTACCCTGCACCAGTTGGAACAGGATCAACGTCATCCACACCGCCACGATCGCGCCGCTGCCCATGAGAACGGCGGCGGAAGTCTTGCCGCTCCAGGCGGCCGCCACGTCCGTGGCCAGGCCCATCACGCCCGCCAGCCCCAACGTCAGGCATACCATCAGCAACATGACATTGCCGACGCCCGGCGGCGACAGCCGCTGGCCCGGCGTCAGGAAATGCTGCTCGAGCTGCGCATCTACGCCGGCGAACAGTGCGCGATCGCGCGCCGCGATTTGGCGTTCCATCTCCCGGCCCTGCACGATCAGGCGTTTAATCATCCAGTCCGCCATTACCTCACCATCTGCGGCAATTTCTGCATAATGCCCACAAAATACTGCCCGGTGGTTTTCACATTCACCGGCGCAGACAGGGTGCCGCTGATGCCGCTGCCCACGAACGTCAATGAGTTATTGAGCGCCGAATGCAATTGCTGGCGCAGCCCGTTTTGGATCGCTTCCGTCGGGTAGCGCTTCGGGTATAAGCCGTTCTTCACCATCTCTTTCAAGACGTTATTGGAAATTCCCGGATTTTCCGCCCGAATGATGTTTTCGGTCAGCCGTTTCCTTTCGCTACGGGGCATGCTTTTCAGCCATTCCGTTGCCTTTCGCGCCGAAATGCGGCGCATGGCGCGGTAGGTCATCGTCGCTTCCTTCAGGGCAGCCCCGGCACTGGCCAGCGAGATCACATCGAGCACGGTACTGGTGGCGATATACCACTGTTCTGAATCGAGCTGAGCCAGTTCATCGCCTTTCCCGTCATAAAGCTTGTTGACGCGGTACAGCCCATTGCCGCACTGCAACGCACTCGCGGCCATGCCGGCATAGCCCAGATAAGCCACCGCCGAACTGGTGCCGCCGGTAAACGGCACGGCGACGCTGCCCGACGCCAGTAAAAATACCGATACCAGCAGCGTTCCGCACGACAGCGCGGCCGAGGCCAACTCTTTGCTGACGCTGGGCTTGCTCAACGCTTCCGACAGCGTATTGGTCGCGGCAACGCGTGAAGTATGAGCCACCGTTTTACTGATGACCACGTGGGTAACCTGCGAAGCGTTTGAGTAACCGGTGTGCTGCGTCGGGCGGACTAAAAATGAGTTCTGCCCGTCGGAAAAAATAATGCCCACGCCATGAAAGGCGAGGCTGCAGTCCAGCGAGTCCTGCAAGGCTTGCAGATTAATATCGCGATAGAATTCTTGTACGCCGGTATTGCCCAACAGGCGGGCAAACTCGGCGTTGGTCAAATCGTCCTCGGGGGAACCGAACGGCGTAGAAAAAGCGGTTTTCATTGTCGTGCATCCCTATACGTCAGAAGTCTTGGCAGTATAAAAATGCACGACAAAATCACAACCATGCAACCCATAAACTGACTAACGCGTCACGGTTGCTTATCTATCCGACTCACCCCTGCAAAAAGAAGCGGAACGCCGGGTTGTCGGTTTCGTCGTGGCAATCGTAGCCCAGCGCCTGCAGGTGCCGCTCGAATTCCGGCTCGGTTTGCGCCAGTTCGAAGGCCGCCAGCACCCGGCCGAAGTCGGTGCCGTGGCTGCGGTAGTGGAACAGCGAAATGTTCCAGTGCGTGCCCAGCGTCTGCAGGAATTTCAGCAGCGCGCCCGGCGACTCCGGAAACTCAAAGCTGTACAGCCGTTCGCGCAGCGGCTTCGACGGACGCCCACCCACCATATACCGCACGTGCAGTTTGGCCATCTCGTCGTCCGACAGATCCACCACCTGATAACCATCGGCGTTGAGCTCGTCGATGATCTCCCGCCGTTCCGCATGGCCGCGCGTCAAACGCACGCCGACGAAAATGCAGGCGTTGTCGGCATCGGCGTAGCGATAGTTGAATTCGGTCACCGAGCGGCCGCCCAGCAGTTGGCAGAACTTGAGGAAGCTGCCCTGCTGTTCCGGAATGGTTACCGCCAGCAGCGCTTCGCGCTGTTCGCCCAGTTCGCAGCGTTCGGAAACGTAGCGCAGCCCGTGGAAGTTGAGGTTGGCGCCGGACAGCACGTGCGCCAGACGCTCGCCCTGAATATTGTGCTGCTGGACGTACTTTTTCAGCCCCGCCAGCGCCAGCGCGCCGGAAGGTTCGGCAATGGCACGCACGTCCTCGAACAAATCTTTGACCGCCGCGCAGATAGCGTCGCTGTCCACGGTGATCACATCGTCCAGATATTCACGGCACAGCCGGAAGGTTTCGTCGCCGATGCGCTTCACCGCCACGCCTTCGGCGAACAGCCCGACGCGCGCCAGATCCACCGGATGGCCGGCATCCAGCGCCGCGCGCAGGCAGGCGGAATCTTCCGCTTCGACGCCGATCACTTTGATCTGCGGCATCAGCTGCTTGATCAGCACCGCCACCCCGGCGGCCAGGCCGCCGCCGCCGACCGGCACGAAAACCCGGTCCAGATGCGCGTCTTGCTGCAGCAGCTCCATCGCCAGCGTGCCCTGCCCGGCGATCACCGTCGGGTGATCGAACGGCGGTACGAAGGTCATGCCCTGCTGCTGGGAAAGCTCGATCGCCTTCGCCTTGGCCTCGTCGAAATTGGCGCCGTGCAGCAACACTTCGCCGCCGAAGCCGCGCACCGCATCCACCTTGATGTCCGCGGTGGACACCGGCATCACGATCAGCGTTTTGATGCCCAGCCGCTTACCGGAGAAGGCGACGCCCTGCGCGTGATTGCCGGCCGAAGCTGTCACGACGCCACGCGCCTTCTGCTCTTCGTCCAGCCCGGCGATCATCGCATAGGCCCCGCGCAGCTTGAAGCTGTGCACCGGCTGGCGATCTTCGCGCTTCACCAAAATGGTGTTGCCGAGGCGCGAAGAGATTTTGCTCATGGCCTGCAACGGGGTGACCTGCGCCACCTCGTAGACCGGCGAGCGCAGTACCGCTCGCAGATATTCCGCGCCACAGGGGGCGCTGGGTAGGGGTTGAGAGACCGCCATGCTGCTTATCCCCCCAGTTTGCTCTTGTCGCGCACCGCGCCCTTGTCGGCGCTGGTGGCCAACGAGGCGTAGGCGCGCAGCGCGAAGGATACCTGACGCTCACGGTTTTTCGGCGTCCAGGCCGCGTCGCCGCGCGCCAGTTCCGCTTCATGCCGCGCCGCCAGTTCCTGCTCGCTGACGTCCAACTGAATGCCGCGATGAGGAATGTCGATCGCGATCGTGTCGCCGTCCTGCACCAGGGCGATCAGGCCGCCGTTGGCCGCCTCCGGCGAGGCGTGGCCGATGGACAGCCCGGAGGTGCCGCCGGAGAAACGCCCGTCGGTGATCAGCGCACACGCCTTGCCCAGCCCCATCGACTTCAGGTAGGTGGTCGGATAGAGCATTTCCTGCATGCCCGGCCCGCCTTTCGGCCCTTCGTAACGGATAACGACCACGTCGCCCGCCACCACTTTGCCGCCGAGGATAGCTTCTACCGCATCATCCTGGCTTTCATACACTTTGGCCGGGCCGCGGAAGGTGAGGATTTCCTTGTCTACGCCGGCGGTTTTGACGATGCAGCCGTTTTCCGCCAGGTTGCCGTACAGCACCGCCAACCCGCCGTCCTGGCTGTAGGCGTGCTCACGGGTGCGGATGCAGCCTTCCTTGCGGTCGGTGTCCAGCGAATCCCAGCGGCAGTCCTGCGAGAATGCCTGCGTGGTGCGGATACCGGCCGGCCCGGCGGAGTACATTTTCTTGACGCTTTCGTCGCGGGTCAGCATCACGTCGTAGGCTTCCAGCGTCTGCGGCAGGGTCAGCCCCAGCACGTTGTTCACCTCGCGGTTCAGCAAGCCGGCGCGATCCAGCTCGCCGAGGATGCCGATTACGCCGCCGGCGCGGTGCACGTCTTCCATGTGGTATTTCTGCGTGCTCGGCGCCACCTTGCACAGGTGCGGCACTTTGCGCGACAGGCGATCGATGTCTTCCATGGTGAAGTCCACCTCGCCTTCCTGCGCCGAAGCCAGCAGGTGCAGCACGGTGTTGGTCGAGCCGCCCATGGCGATGTCCAGCGTCATGGCGTTCTCAAACGCCGCCTTGTTGGCGATATTGCGCGGCAGCGCGCTCTCGTCGTCCTGCTCGTAATAGCGTTTGGTCAGCTCGACGATGCGCTTGCCGGCGTTGAGGAACAGCGCTTTGCGATCGGCGTGAGTGGCCAGCAGCGAGCCGTTGCCCGGCTGCGACAGGCCCAGCGCCTCAGTCAGGCAGTTCATCGAGTTGGCGGTGAACATGCCGGAGCAGGAACCGCAGGTCGGGCAGGCGGAACGCTCAATCTGCTCGCTGTCGGCGTCGCTGACGTTCGGGTTCGCGCCCTGGATCATCGCATCCACCAGATCCAGCTTGATGATCTGGTTGGAGAGTTTGGTCTTGCCGGCTTCCATCGGGCCGCCGGAGACGAAGATCACCGGGATATTCAGACGCAAGGCCGCCATCAGCATGCCCGGGGTGATCTTGTCGCAGTTGGAGATGCACACCATCGCGTCGGCGCAGTGGGCGTTCACCATGTATTCGACCGAGTCGGCGATCAGCTCGCGCGACGGCAGGGAATAGAGCATGCCGCCGTGGCCCATGGCGATGCCGTCATCCACCGCGATGGTGTTGAACTCTTTGGCCACGCCGCCGGAGGCTTCGATCTGTTCGGCGACCAGTTTGCCCAGATCGCGCAGATGCACGTGGCCCGGCACGAACTGGGTAAAGGAGTTGACCACGGCGATGATCGGCTTGCCGAAATCGGCGTCGGTCATCCCGGTCGCGCGCCACAATGCGCGGGCACCCGCCATATTGCGGCCATGGGTGGTGGTGGCGGAACGGTACTTAGGCATGCTCTTTTCACTCCAAATGTATTTATGGCAGGCGGCGAACGAACCGCCTGGATATTCTTATCTTGTCTGTCTTGTCGTCCGCGTTGAGGCGAACCTTTTTGTTACGGATTTACCGGATCCAGCCAGCCGTATTTGTCTTCTGTCTTGCCGCTGAACAGGCCGAAGAACGCCTGTTGGATCTGTTTGGTCACCGGGCCGCATTTGCCGATCCCGACCTGAATGCCGTCCACGCTGCGCACCGGCGTGATCTCCGCCGCGGTGCCGGACATGAACACTTCGTCGGCCAGGTACAGCGATTCGCGCGACAGCACCTGCTCACGCACTTCGAAGCCCATGTCTTTCGCCAGCTTGATGATCGCGTCGCGGGTGATGCCCGGCAGCGCCGAAGAGGTGAACGGCGGGGTGTAAATCACGCCGTCTTTCACTTCAAACAGGTTCTCGCCCGCCCCTTCGGAAATGTAGCCGTGCACGTCGAGCGCGATGCCTTCCTGATAGCCGTGGCGACGCGCTTCGCTGCCCACCAGCAGGGAGGAAAGATAGTTGCCGCCGGCCTTGGCCGCAGTGGGGATCGTGTTTGGTGCGACGCGGTGCCAGGAGGAGACCATCGCATCGATGCCTTGATCCAGCGCTTCTTCACCCAGATAAGCGCCCCAAGGAAACGCCGCGATAATCACGTCCGTTTTGTAACCGGCCGGCGGGTTGACGCCCATGCCGACATCGCCGACGAACACCAGCGGGCGGATGTACGCGCTGACCAGGTTGTTCTTGCGCAGCGTAGCGCGGCAGGCTTCCATCAGCTCGTCGACGCTTTGCGAAACCGGCATGCGATAGATTTTCGCCGAGTCGTGCAGGCGCTGCATATGCTCGCGATGGCGGAATACCACCGGCCCCAAGTGCGAGTCGTAGCAGCGTACGCCTTCAAATACCGACGTGCCGTAATGCAGCGCGTGCGACATCACGTGCACTTTGGCCTCGGCCCAGGGAACCATCTCACCATTGAACCAAATGTAATCGGCTTTCTTTGTCATTGTTATTTATCCTTCTCGGCGCCTCAGGCGCGTATTTGTTGTGATGTTGGCTGCTGGATCTCGACGCAGGAGACGTCCAGCAGTTTGCTTAACTGAGATGACAACAGGGCGACCGGACGCGGGCTGGCAACGGTCAATTCGATATTGATGCTGTCGGCGTTGGCCGGAGAAACCATATTCATAGCACAAACCTGAAAGCCGCGATGACGCACGACCCGCAATACGCGCTCTAACATTTCGGGGCGAAAACGCGCCTGGATCGAGAGTTGATGCTGCATCATGATATTTCCTCCAACATGGTTTCGTTGCCGGCGCCCGGCGGCACCAGCGGCCAGACGTTTTCGAGTTCGTCGATAGAGACCTGCAGCAGATAAGGGCCTTCGGTGTTGAACAGCGCCTCGAGCGCGCCCTCCACCTGATCCTTGCGGCTGATGCGCTGGCCGGGAATGCCGAAGGCGGCGGCCAGCATCAGGAAGTCGGGGTTATCGGACAGGTTGGTTTCGCTGTAGCGGCCGTCGAAGAACAACTGCTGCCACTGACGCACCATTCCGAGGCGTTGGTTGTCCAGCAGCACGATCTTGAGCGGCAGCTGTTTACGCTTGATGGTGCCCAGCTCCTGTACGTTCATCATGAAGGAGCCATCGCCCGAGACGCAGATCACCGTATCTTGCGGACGCGCGATCTGGGCCCCCACCGCCGCCGGCACGCCGAACCCCATGGTGCCGAGGCCGCTGGAGGTGATGAAATTCTCCGGGCGTTCGAACGTCATGTGCTGCGCGCTCCACATCTGGTGCTGGCCTACGTCTGTGGTCACCACGCTGTTGGCCGGCTTGCGGGCGGACAGCTGGCGCAAGAACAATGGCGCGTAGATCGGCTGGCCGGGGTGATCGTAGCGACAGGCGTGCTCGGCTTTCAGTGCCGTCACCTGCTGCTGCCAGGCGGCGATATTCAGCGGGCGCTGCAACGCCGGCAGCAATGCTTTCAGATCGCCCTGCAGGGCCACATGCGCCTGACGCAGCTTGCTCATCTCCGCCGGATCGATATCCATGTGGATCACTTTCGCGTGCGGTGCGAAGGCGTTCAGTTTGCCGGTCACGCGGTCATCGAAACGCGCGCCGACGGCAATCAGCAAATCGCACGCCTGCACCGCCAGGTTGGCAGCCTTGGTGCCGTGCATGCCCAACATGCCGAGGTACAGCGGATCTTGCGCATCCGGCGCGCCCAGTCCTTTCAGGGTGGCGACGCTCGGCATACGGGTCACGGCGATAAATTCACGCAGCGCCGGCACCGCCTGCGCCATGCCCACGCCGCCGCCGACGTAAAGCATCGGTTTGTGCGCCTGCGCCAGCAGCTCGGCCGCCTCTGCCAACGCCGCCGCCGGGAACGCCGGCGCTTCGTCGACCGGCATCAGATGCGGGTGCAAGTCGCCCTGCGCCAGCTGGATGTCTTTCGGGATATCGATCAGCACCGGGCCAGGGCGGCCGCCTGCGGCGATGGCGAACGCTTCCGCCATGATGCCCGGCAAGGCGTCCAGCGATTCCACCAGGAAGCTGTGCTTGGTGCAGGCCAGAGACAGGCCGAGAACATCGATCTCCTGAAAGGCATCGGTGCCGATCAGCGCGGAACCCACCTGACCGGTGATGGCGACAACGGGAACGGAATCGAGCAGCGCATCAGCCAGGCCAGTGATCAGGTTGGTGGCACCGGGGCCGGAAGTGGCGATGCAAACGCCGACTTTGCCGGTGGCGCGGGCGTAACCGATGGCGGCCATCGCGGCGCCTTGCTCATGGCGGCACAGCAGGTGTTCCACACCGCCGTCGTACAGCGCATCGTACACCGGCATGATTGCCCCGCCCGGATAGCCGAATACGGTATCCACACCCCGCGCACGCAACGCTTGAACCACCCACTGAGCGCCATTCATAGTTATTTCCCCGCCTTACTTCGACAACTGCAGGATTTTGTTCTGTTTTTCATGTTCTGCCCCTTGCTCCACTTTTCTCTTGCCAATAAAAAACCCCCGGACCTGACGGTGCGGGGGTTCTCTTGCGATTCCGGCTTGTTTGCTAAGCCTTTCTTCGTCCAAGTGCAGCCCCGCACGGTGGGATAATAATCACCACCACGCTAATCACGACTAGGCTAATCACTTGGGCAAAGGCTTTCATAATGGGTTTGTTCACTGTGCTCATTCAGAACTAATGCTTACAGAGGTACCACAGCCGCGCGCGACATGACAACACTTTTTTTGCGTTATTATTCGGCGCAATCTGGTCATACCTCACCCGCATCACCCCTGTTTCACACGTTGGCACGCATGTCCGGATTTTTCACCGCGTCGGTGATCGCCTTGCCGCGCGTATCCCTACCAAAGAACACCAACAGGGCGATCGCCACCGCCACCGTACCGGCGACGATCGCCATCGCCAGGCCGTAATTATGCCCATGATGCTCGGCGATGGTGGCTTGCAGCGTAGCGTTGACCGAGGCGATCAGGTTGCCCAACTGATACACGAACCCCGGCAGCACCGCACGAGTGTTGGCCGGCACCAGTTCGGTCAGGTAGGTCGGTATCACGCCCCAGGCACCCTGCACCATGAACTGCATCAGGAAAGCGCCGATCCCCAACATCAATGAACCGCTGGAAAACGCCCACAGCGGGATCACTGGCAATGCCAGCAACGCGGCAATGATGATCGCTTTTTTACGGCCGATTTTTTCCGATAACGAACCGAAGAAAACGCCACCGATAATTGACGCGATATTGTAGCTAATGGCGATGATACTGACGGTTTTAGGGTCGAAACCATGCTGAACTTTCAAAAACACCGGATACAAATCCTGCGTACCGTGGGAGAAGAAATTGAATGCTGCCATCAGCAGCACCAGATAGCAGCACAGCTTCCAATGGCTCTTCAGCACCGGCAGCAAGGCGGTGCTCTCTTTACGCTCACGCGCCGCCAGCCACACCGGCGACTCCTGCACGCAATAATAAATAAACGGCAGCAGCAGGATCGGCGCCGCGCCGATGACAAACATTCCGCGCCAACCGATCGTTTCGAACAGCAGGCCGTACACCACCGCCGCCAGCAGATAACCGAACGGATAGCCGGCCTGGAAAATACCCGACATCAGGCCGCGTGAACGGTCCGGTATGGTTTCCATCGCCAATGACGACGCCACACCCCAGATGCCGCCCATCGCAACCCCGTACAACACCCGCAACAGCAAAAAGACCGTCAGCGAGGGCGCCGCGGCGGAAAGCAGCTCAAACACCGAGAAGAAGACGATATTCAACATCAGAATCGGCTTGCGGCCATACTTTTCTGCCGCGCGCCCGAAGATCAGCGCGCCGATAGGCCGCACCGCCAGCGTGAGCAGAATCGCCAACGTGACCTGTTCCAGGCCGACGTGAAAGGATTGCGCGATGTCGCTGAGTAAGAATACCAGCACGAAAAAATCGAAAGCGTCGAGCGTCCAGCTTGAAAAGCTGGCGATTGCCGCGTTGCGTTGCAGCGGGGTCCAACCAAACATAGTGTTATCCCTACAGTAGAGTACGAAGTCAGGAGGTTTAGCGGCTGCCGGGCAGACTGCGGCGGCGGTCGGAGTATGTTAAAGAAGTGATTTTTCTTTTAATCAATTGTTAAATACACCCATCAAGCCTATGGTTGCAATGCGTCTAAGCCGCTAATGTGTTGCAGCCTTCAGCGAATTGTTAATGGGTATTGCCGCAGGCTGCGAGGCAGCTCGCACAATTTCATTCACTTCGATGAAAATCGGTAATTATGCTGCGAACATCATGGAAAAATCACCAATAACGCCGCGCATCGCCAGGATAAATCGCGCATCATGTCGCCCTCAGCAAGGAGAGCGATATGTCACTGGCGGTAATCTATAGCCGCGCCATCATTGGCGTTCAGGCCCCTTCCGTGACGGTGGAGGTACATATCAGCAATGGCCTGCCCGGTCTGACGCTGGTCGGCCTGCCGGAAATTACGGTGAAAGAGGCGCGCGATCGGGTGCGCAGCGCCCTGATCAACAACGGTTTCACCTTTCCCGCCCGGCGCATCACCGTCAATTTGGCACCCGCCGATCTGCCGAAAGAAGGCGGGCGTTACGATCTGCCGATAGCGCTGGCGATCCTCGCCGCCTCCGAGCAATTGCCCCTCGCACCGTTGGCGCGCTACGAGTTTCTTGGCGAGCTCGCGCTGTCCGGCGCACTGCGCGCGGTCAGGGGCGCGATCCCGGCGGCGCTGGCGGCGGCTGACGCCGGGCGGCAACTGATCCTCTCGACGGACAACGCCGCCGAAGTCGGCCTGATCGCGCAGTCGCACTCCCATACCGCCCGGCACCTGTTGGAAGTCTGCGCCTTTCTGCTCGGCCAGGGAGAACTGCCGGTGGCGGCCACGCCTCCCGCTGCGGACAACGCCTGCGACAACGCCGATCTACGCGACATCATCGGCCAGGAACAGGCCAAGCGGGCCCTGGAGATCGCCGCCGCCGGCGGGCATAACCTGCTGCTGATTGGGCCACCGGGCACCGGTAAAACCATGTTGGCCAGCCGCCTCACTGGCTTGCTGCCGCCGCTCACGGAGCATGAGGCGCTGGAAAGCCTGGCGGTCGCCAGCTTGCAACATCATATCCCCGCCGCCCTGCCATGGCGCCAGAGGCCGTTTCGTGCACCTCATCACAGCGCATCGATGGCAGCATTGGTCGGCGGCGGCTCACTGCCGCGCCCGGGTGAGATCTCTATGGCGCATAACGGCGTGCTGTTTCTGGATGAGCTACCGGAATTCGAGCGTAAGGTGCTGGATGCGCTGCGTGAGCCGCTGGAATCCGGCGAGATCGTGATTTCACGCGCCAACGCCAAGGTCTGTTTCCCCGCCAGAGTGCAGCTAATCGCGGCAATGAACCCCAGCCCGACAGGGCATTATCAGGGGCTGCACAATCGCGCCTCACCGCAGCAGGTGTTGCGCTATTTGGCCCGGCTGTCAGGGCCTTTTCTCGACCGTTTCGATTTGTCTATCGAAGTACCGCTGTTGCCGCCGGGTACACTCAGTCATCGGAAAACGCATGGAGAAAGCAGCGAACAAGTGCGGAAAAGGGTGCAACAGGCACGCGCCAGGCAGCTCGAACGCGCCGGTAAAGTCAACGCGCTGTTGAGCAACCGCGAAGTGGAACGAGATTGCGTTCTGCAGGCGGCAGACGCCGAGTTTTTGGAAGCGACATTAAACGCACTGGGTTTATCGGTTCGCGCCTGGCAGCGCATCTTGAAAGTTGCACGCACGCTGGCGGATTTGGCGGGAGATGCTGAGCTCGACAGACGCCACCTCAGCGAAGCGCTGGGCTATCGCAGTATGGACCGGTTGCTGTTACAACTGCATCGTAGTCTGGAATGAAAATGGGGCCCGCAGGCCCCATCGTCTTTAGTCTTCGCTGTCGCTGTAATCTTCTACAGCGTCAGCCTGCGGTTTACCGCCGGACAGGGTATGGAATTTCTTCGGGCGACGTGTGCGCGCCAGATATTTGGCCCATACTTTTTCCTGCTCGGTAGCCGCTTCGCGCTCACCGCGGCACACTGCGACGAACAGTTGTTCTTCTTCAGTAGCCGGCTGGCGTTTGCCCGAGTCCAACTCGTTAAACGCGTAGCCGAAGCGCTCTAGCAATTGCGCCTCTTTAATGGTGAAATCGCCGTGACGGGAGAACCCGCGAGGGTAATGTTTATTATCAAAAAAACGATTGGTCGTGGTGAAGCTATCCGCCATCTGACACGCTCCTAATTCTCTTATGGCCGTGCTGTTTATGGCGCGGAGTATTAGATAGGCTTGACAGCGTGTAAAACAAAACATTTAAATCTTAACGACAAATTTTTTTGGAGATAGGTGTGGATACCGAATTACTGAAAACCTTTTTGGAGGTCAGTAGAACGCGTCACTTTGGCAGAGCCGCAGAATCTTTGTACTTAACGCAGTCCGCGGTCAGTTTCCGCATCCGTCAGTTAGAAAACCAGCTGGGCGCCAATTTATTTACCCGTCATCGCAATAATATCCGCCTGACGCCTGCCGGCGAGCGACTTCTGCCCTATGCCGAGAGCCTGATGAACACCTGGCAGTTGGCGAAGAAGGAGGTCGTGCGTTCGCTGCAACACACCGAGTTGTCGATCGGCGCTACCGCTTCGCTGTGGGAGGCCTATCTGACCCCGTGGCTACAGGCGCTCTATCAACAGCGGGAGGCGCTGCAGCTCGAAGCCAGGGTGGCATTAAGGCACTCTTTGGTAAAACAACTGCATGAAAGGCAGCTCGATTTACTGATCACCACTGAACCGCCGAAGATGGATGAGTTGGCCAGCCAGCAGCTGAGCAATTTCTCATTACGCCTGTTCTCATCCGCTTATCGTGACAAACAGGCCCCTATGCCCTACATCAAGCTGGAATGGGGAGCCGACTTCCACCAACAGGAAAGCCGCATGTTGGAAGGTGATAACGTGCCGGTGCTTACCACTACCTCTGCTCACCTGACGCGTCAGCTGTTGGAAACCACGGGCGGATGCGCTTTCCTGCCCAGCCAGTGGGAAAAAGAGTATCCACAGCTGGTGGCAGCCACCGAGATCCCGCCGATTATCCGCCCGCTGTATGCCGTCTGGTTGCAAAATAGCGATCAACAGCCTTTGATTCGGCAATTACTTAAAATACCTTTAAATACCGCAGCCTAAAGCGTTATGGCGGCCTTAAACGCCGTTATCGTGGTCGTGACTGTCTATCAAGCAAAAACGCGCTCATCGCCTTCTGAGAGAAGATAATGCAAAGCCATATAAGAATCAGGAGGCCGGCAGGGTAGAGTTCGGAGAAACATGAAGCAACCAGGATCGGCCAAACATAGGCACATAGCGCCCATGTGATCTGTTCCAAAACGGTAAGGAAGAAAAACGATAGGCAAAAAAAAACCCTTTGCTTTCGCAAAGGGTTCTTAATATGGCAGGGGCGGAGAGACTCGAACTCGCGACACCCGGTTTTGGAGACCGGTGCTCTACCAACTGAGCTACGCCCCTAAATCTCGCTTAACATTATGCCTGCTGATAAAGCAGGCATAATTA
>DWQP01000023.1:0-39737 GCA_018237385.1 Apodemia murphyi | reverse complement strand
CTGCTCCTTCTCCTTGTTGAATATCGGGCTGATGCTGCCGTCGTTGGCATGCTCGGTATCCCGGTTCAGCTGCGCCACATCCTGCTGCTGTTTGTCTTTGTCGCGAACTATCAGCGTACCTTCGCTGACCCCGGCCTTCATCGTGCCCTCGGCATGCCCGCTGTTGTTGGCACCCGACAGCATACCGCCGGCCATGTTGGTCAGCAGATCCTTGCCCACCGGCCCGCCGGTGCTGAAACTGCCGCCGCTATGCGTTGCGCTGTAGTCCGCCTGGTTGTAGATGTCCGTCCAGCCCAGCGTGCCGGTATCGAGGCGGTTTTTCTCCTTGTCAGCCGTGCTGGCAATAACGGCGCCGTCGAGCTGGGTGTGTTCTTTGACCTTGACGTCATACCCGCCCTTGCCGGCAAACAGCCCGGTCTGCTCTTTCACCGAGTCGAAGTTGCTGTGCAGCTTGTCCTTGCTGGCGCTTACGTTGGCTGAGCCGGTCATCGAGCCGAAGGTGAAGCTGCCGCCCGCGCTGGCGTTTTGCTGTTTGGCGTCATAGCGGTCGCTGTCTTGTTGGCTTTGCAGCGTCAGGTCACGGCCCACGTCGACGGTAACCTTTTCTCCGCCGGCCTGCGCGCCGGTCAGCCGGGTATCGCGGCCGCTGGTCAGGTTGAGATTACTGCCCGCATCCAGGGTGGTTTCGGCATGCGTCAGGCCGTTGCCGTTCTCATGCCCCTTGCCGGCATTGACGCCGGCCGAGACGCTGATGCCATAGCCGCCCGAGCCTGCGCCGATGCCGACACCGACGTTGCCGCCTTTGCTGCTGTTCTTGCCGACGGTGCTTTCGCTGTTCTGCGCCGACTGCAGGGTAATGTCCCGCGCCGCAGCGAGCGACAGGTCTTTGCCCGCCTTCAACTGGCTGCCGGTGATGGTGATATCGCCACTCTGTGCGTTGTGACTTTTACCGGTTGCCGTTATCGACAGGTTTTGCCCGGCGGTAAGCGTGCTGCCCTGCGACTGGCGGCTGTCGGTGCGGGTTTCGTTCTTCGACGACTGGCTGCCGTAGGAGGCGCTGATGCCTACCGTATTGGTGGCGCCCTGCGCCGCATCTTCGTCTCCCGGCTGTAAACCGGCAGCGGCGTTTTTCGCCTCCGCCGAGGCGGTCAGCGCATTGTCCCGCTCCCAGGCCTGTGCGGCCTGCACGCCGGACAGCGCCGCCTTGGTGTTTTGCAGCGCGTTCAGGCGTCCGTCGCCTTCTTTTCTTGCCTGTTGCGCCGAGCTGACGGCCGCGTTGAGCGCGCCGCCCACGGTGCCCGACAGCGCCACGCTCAGGCCACTCTGTTTCTGCTCGAAGGTTTCTTTGCGCGTACGCCGATCGTAGCCGGGGTCAATAGTCACGCTGTCGCCGGTCAGAGCCAGGTCCTTGTTCGCGATCAGATCGGCGCCACCGATGTGCAACTGGTTACCCGCCGTGATGTTGACGCTGCCCTGGCTGCTGCCGACGGTGCTGACGCTTTGACTTTGGGTGGTGGCTTTCTCGTCGATTTCGTGTTTGCTCGACTGTTTGCCAATCGTGAAACCGATGCCGCCGCTGCCCAGCAGGCCGCTCTTTTTCTTCTCTTCCAGCAGGTAATGCGTCTCGGTTTCGGTGGCCGCACCGATGTCGACGTTACGGCCGGCCTGCAGGTTTACATCCTGGTCGGCGGCAATGGCAGAACCGGTGACCGTCAGGTCATTGCCGGCGCTGATGCTGACGCTGTTGCCGCTGAGCAGGCTGCCTTTCTCGCGCGTGGTGGCGTCATGCGCCACGCTGTGGCTGCTGCTTTTTTTCAGGAAGCCTTTTTTCTGTGACCGCTCTTCACTGAGGGTCGACTCGCGTTCGGTGGCGGTATTGAGGGTCACATCCTGCTTCGCCTGCAGGGCGATGGCGCCCTGGTCACTGTGCAAGGTGCTGCCGGTGACCGTGACGTCGCCTTCGCGCCCGACTACCGTCACGCCGTCGCGCCCGCTGAAAGTGCTGCCGGTGCTGATTTCGCGCTCGGTTTGTTCGATGCGATGGCTTTTGGTTTTGCCCTCGCGTTTGTTTTCGCTGTCCTGGTCCTGCGCGCGGGTGCGCGCGTCTTTAATGGTCACGTCCCGCGCGCTGACGCCAATACGCCCCTCTTTACTGTCAATCTGCGCGCCTTCGGCCAACAGGCGGTTGCCCGCCACCAGGGTAACGCCCTGGTCTCCGCTGAGTGCGCTTAATGTCAGGCGCTCTTCCTGGCGGTCGTTGCTGACTGATGAAGTACGGCTGTTGGCGTCCAGGTGCGTGGTATTGGTGGTGCTTTCGGCCCTGATGTTGATATCGCCGCCGGCCTGCACGCGGGTGCTGCCGGCGGCGCTGGCCTGGCTGCCCGTGAACGTGACGTCTCGCCCGGCATTGAGCGTGAGGTTGCCGCCGGCGTTAAGCTCACTCCCCTGAGCCTGCTGCCATTCGCCGCTGACGTGCGCCATCCGGGAGCCTGCCGCTTCCGTGCCGCCGCGGGTGCGGTTACCCATTGAACCGGAGATAACCTCAAGATCGGCGGTATGGCTGCTTTTCGCGGCGGTGATGGTCAGATCGTTACGCGCGCTCAGGCTGAGCGTATCGGCCGCATCCAGTTTCGCCCCCGTGAGCGTGATATCGGTGCCGCGCAGGCGAATATCGCCGGCGCTCATGGTCGCCTGACGCAGCGCATCCTGCAGGTTAGTGCTCATGGCCAGACTGTCGGCCTGCACGTCAATGCTGCCGGCTTTGATGTCGCCGCCCTGATGCAGGAACTGCCCGGCGTCGACCGTCAGGGCTTTGTCGGCAAACAGGTTGCCGGCATTGGTGATGCTATTTGCCGAGAGTTGCAGGTCGCCGCCGCCAATTACCGCGCCATCGCCGGTCAGGCGCAACGTAGTCTGTGCCAGGTACACCTTCGGTAGCCACACCGTTTGCGGGCCGCCTTCCGTTTGCACCGTCTCGCTCACCAGCCAGACGATATCCTGTTGCAACGCTGCAATTTGCTCCGGCGTCAGGGCCACGCCCGGCACCAGATGGAAGTCCTGGGCGACTTTACTGCCGTTGTTCATCAGTTGCTGATACTGCTCCATCGCATCCCAGCCCTTGACGGACGGTTTGCCGGTCAGCGCCAGCACCTGCTCGCGCACCAGACGCTGCTCGTAAAAGCCGTCGCCCAGGCGCTTATGGGTCTGCGCGGGGTCATACCCTACGCGTTCTAGCATATAGTCGCTGCTGATAAAGTTGTCGCGGCGGGTAAAGCGTTCATCGGTCACCACCAGGAACGGGCTGCCGGTCGCCGTATGCTGACTAAACAAGCCGTTATTGGGGATGGCGGTGGCCACATTGCCCAGGTGCTGTAACTGCGTCAGCGCCAGCTCAGACGGCAGCAGTGGGCGCCCCAGCGGCGAGGACGGCGCGGCGCCCGGTCTTGTCATTTGCTCGCCCGGCGCCAACGCCGTATCGCCGTCAGGTCGGGCAGCGCCCTCTACCGTGAAGGCCAGCGGATTGCGCTCAAGCTCGGCGCGTTCGGCATCCACCGCCTTTAACGCCGCATCAAGTTGACTGATTTGCGCCTGATTGACCGTGGTGTTGGTGATGCGGGCTCCGTTGATGGTGACCGTGCCATTGCCGGTGATCACCCCGTCAACGGTCGCCAGCGCCGTGGTTTCGTCCCGGTTGAACGTGGGGTACCAGTGATGCGTGTCCTTGTCATAATGGTCAACGATAGCCGCCTGGCGCCGCTCATTAACCGAGTAACCGCGGTTGTCCACGCTGCCGCCGCCGTCCTGCGTCAGATTGCCGTTGGCGGTAATGACGCTGGCGTCATTGAGCAACGCTCCCGTGATGCGCAGCACCATGTTGCCGCCCGCCAGAATACGCGCGCCGATCCCCTCACTCACCAGCTTGTCGCGCGTCACCGTGCCGCTCTCGGTACGTTCGCGGAAGTTGTTGTAATCGGTGATGAACGGCGCGCTGTCGATATCGACATGCTTTTCGGGATCCCAGGTCATCACCTGCGTCCAGTCGTGCTCCCAATGGAAGCCGTTTTGGTAAGGCGTCGGGATATTCGACAGCTGGTTTCCCCCCCGCGTCTCGTAGAACGTCATCGCATAGCTGCCATCGGCATTCGGCTTGAGCGCCAGGTAATTGACCCACAGGTCGGTCAGTTGGCCCTTATTGTCCTTGACCCGCACCTGTGCGCGCTTGCCCGCCGCATCAATGGCCAGCAGAGTGCCGTAGCGGGTGGTTTGCGCCGCCGCATCATCCTGGAAAGTCAGCTGTTGGGTAGTCGGCGCCAGGGTGCTTTTGTCAGGGTTGACCTTTGAACCGTAGGAGCGCCAGTAGTAGTTGTAGCGGTGCCATTTGTAGTCGCTCTTCTCCGCGTCACGCTCAATCACCAGCCCTTCGCGCTGGTTGTTCAGGCGACGGGCCTCGACGGTGGCGTCACCGTCTGCTTCGATAAAGCTGGCCCGATTTTCAATCAGGTCATCGCTGTGCAACTGCAGGCGGTCGGCGCTGTAAATCAGCGCGCCCTCCCGATTGGTCAGTCGCTCACCGGCCTGCACCGTCAGGCTGTGGGTCGCCGCCATCACCGCAGGCGCACCGTGGTTGTCGATAATGCGCCCGTTCACGGTGATATCGTCGCCCATCAGCGCCGCGGTGTTGTCCAGGGAATCGACGTTCAGCGTCATGCTGTCCGCCTCAAGGCGCCCGGTGTTTTGCAAGGCTCCGGTCGTCAGCAGCAGCGTTTTGCCCACCAGCGTCGCCGGATTGGTGATGCTGGCCGCAGTGAGCGCCAGATTGCCTGGCAGCAACCAATCCGCCAGGTTGGTAAAGGCGCCGCTCAGGGAGAACGTCACCGTGCCGTTACTGCTGATCGTTTCGCCGGCCTGATGGGTGTAGTCCTGCTGCGCGGACAGCGTCAGCGCCTGCAGCCCCAGCAGGGTACCGTTCTGATTATCCAAGGTACGCGCATGCACGGTGAGTTGCCCGGCGCTCTCCACGCGCCCGCCCTGGTTGAGCAACGCCAGCGGCGAGTCGGTCTGTGACCGGTCAGTATTGATATTGAGGTTGCCGTTGGCCAGGATACGCCCCTGGCGGTTGTCCAGCTGCGTTACCCCCGCGAGGGTCATCTGGCTGCTACTCTGCAGGCGGCCTGCGGTATTGTCGATATCATGAGAGGTGATATCGGCGCGTGTGGTGCCCAGTATCAACCCACCATCACGATTGTTCAGACGGTCGGCCTGTAGATTGAGAGCCGCCTGGCTGCTGAGCGTGCCCTGACCGCTGTTATCGAGCGTCCCGGCCTTGAGCGCCAGCCCCTGGGTTGACACTAATTGCCCACCCCGGTTGTTGACCTGCGCCCCCTCAAGGGTGAGCGAGTTGCCGCTGTGCACCTTGCCGTGCTGATTGTTAAGCCGGTCGAGTCGGTAGATGCCCGCCCCCTGACTGATGAGCGTACCTCCGGCGTTGTCCAGCTGCTTTGATGCCACCGCGATGCCGCCGCGGCTGCTGAATACGCCGCGTGTATTATTGATACCGGCGGCCGACACCTTCTGGTCGCCATTGCTGCGCACGGCACCGTCGGTATTCTCCAGCAAGCCAAGAATACGCAGCGCTACGTGTTGCTGGCCGTCTATCGTCCCGCCGGCATTATTCAGCGTTTGTGCGTCAAGCGCCAGCGCACCGCCGCCCTGTATTTTCCCGCCGCGGTTGTCCAGCCCACCGTTCAGATTGAGCCGCAGCTGCTTCTGACTGTAGAGTTGCCCCGCCTGTGCGTTATCAAGGCTACGGGCGGCAATAGTCAGCGCCTGGCCCGCCAGCCACTGACCACCGGCGTTATTGATGGCGCCGGCATGTTCGCCATCTTTGGCGCCTGCAACAGCAAGCTGCCCCTGCGCCGAGACCTTGCCGTTGCGATTATCGATATCCTGTTTGATGCGCAGAGCCAGGTTTTGCGCCGATTGCATCACGCCCCGGGCGTTATCCAACCAGTCAGCCGTAAGCTGTGCTTCCTGCTGGCTCTGTACGCTGCCCTTCGTATTGTCAAAACCGCCGCTTCTGGCCCGCCAGCTCCCCTGGCTGCCCATCCAACCCTGCGCGTTGACGATATCCTGCGCCTGCAGCATTTGAGACGACTGACTAAAAACCCGCCCCTGGCCGTTATCCAGCTTGTCGGTGAACTGCATGTCCAGGCTGCCCAGCGCGTTGATGGTGCCCTGAGCATTGAGCAGACTGACGGCGCGCACCTGCGTGCGGCCATTGCCGGTCAAGGTGCCGCCCTGATTGTCCCAGCCGCCGGTCAGGTTCAGGGAAAGCGCCTGCCCGCCGAGCACCACCCCTGCAGCGCGGTTGGTCAACTGGCCTCCCTGCAGAGACAGGTCGCCACCGCTCTGCAGGGAGCCGCCATCATTATCGAACAGGCTGGCTGCACCGCCTTTAACGGCAAGGGCTTGCTGCGCGGTCAGTTTGCCGGTGCGATTGAGGATATTGCCTGTAGCATCCAGCGTCAGGCCTCCGCCGGACTGCAGCCGCCCGCCGGTATTGTCGAGCGACTGCGCGCTGGCGGTGACCTGCCGGCCACCTTGTGCGGTGCCACCCTGGTTGTCCCAATCGCCATCGGTGTTGACGGCGAGTGTGCTGCCGCCTTCAAGCCAGCCGGCGGCGTTGCTCAACCCTTGCTTCGCCGTCAGGTTCGCATCCTGCCTGGCGACCACCTTGCCCTGAGCGTTATCGAGGCGCTGCGCCGTTAGCGTGAGCGACTCGCCGCTGATTTCCCCCTCGCGGTTGCCAAGCACGCCCGACGTAGTGAGAGAGAGCCTTTGCCCACCCAGCAGCTTGCCGGCCTCGTTGTGGACGTCTCGCGCTGACACCGTGGTTTGCCCATTTCCCTGCACCCTACCGTGATGATTGTTCAGCTCGCCCTCACTGCTCACCGTCAGCATCTCACCGGCGCCCAGCAGCCCCTGCGTGTTGTCCAGCCCCTGACGGGCATGCAGCTCAAGCCGTTGTCGGCCAATCACCTTGCCCTGCGTGTTGTCGAGACGGTCAGACTTCACCGTCAGCACCGCGGCGCTGATTTCGCCGCCACGGTTACTGGCATTACCCGAGGTCGTCAGGGTTGATGCCTGGCCGGACAGCAGCTTGCCACCGTCGTTGTTGAGGGTCGTTGCCGTTGCCGTGACGGCCGTTTCGCCTTGCGCCGTGCCGCCACGGTTGTCCCAGTCGCCGGTATGGATATCCAGCGCCTTGCCGGCACCCATCAGGCCGCGTTGGTTATCCAGGCGGCTGGCCGTCAGGTCGAGATTGCCCTGACCGATGATCTGCCCCTGCGCGTTATCCAGCCGTTGTACCGCCAGACGCACGTCATCGCCACTCAGGGTGCCGGACTGGTTATTCAGATCGCTACCTGCCTCAAGCGCCAGGCCGTTCCCGGCCAGCAGGTTGCCCCCGGCATTATTCACCGCACCATCAGCATGGAGCGTGAAGCCCGCCTGGGTTTTTACCGTGCCGCGCTGATTATCGAGGCTGCCGGCGTCGAGGCGAAGAGCTCCGTTGCTGCCCATCGTGCCACCGCCATTGTCGAGCAGGCCACCCACTCGCCAGTGCTGCGCCGTTTCCCCCAGCGCCACCAGGCGACCACGCTGATTGACCAGCCGGCCGGCCGAAAGCAGAAGGCTCTGCGTCTCGATGGTGCCGTCACCGTTATCCAGTGCGCCTGCCAGGGTGAAACGGCTTTCACCGTCACCGGTCTGTGACCAGGTCGCCTGTTGGTTGGACAGGTTGTCGGCATCTACCGTCCAGCGCCCGGCCTTGACCCTGGCCTGCTGCGCATCCACATTTCCCTTCGTGCTCACGGCCAGCTCACCGCTGTCTACGGTGGACTGGCGCAATGCCACCCCGCCCTCGCGGGCCGTCAGCGCGGTACGGCCGGCTCCGACCTGCGCGCCGCTGATATCCACCCGCCGCCCGGTCGCGTTGACGTTCTTTTTACTGAGCAGACTGCCACTGGCGCGAATTTCGCCCTGGCTATCAAGCTGCAGATTGGCATCATGGACCAGCGTGCTGTCGGCATTACTGCCCGCCAGCAGGTGGCCACTGCTTTGGATGCCGCGCGCGGCGTTCAGGTGCACATTCCCGGCCGCCGCCAACGTACCGGATTGCGTTAACATTCCCTCGCGACTCTGCACGGCCAGTTGGCCACCGCTATACACTTTCCCGTGCGTCTCGATGTCGCCTTTTGCCGCCAGCTGAATATCGCCACCGGCCTGCGTGGCCGCATCCGGCGCACCAGAGCGCCAGCTGAGCTTGCCTTCGCTGCTCACGGTGAGCGTTTTGCCCGCCTGGACCTGTCCGCCCTGGTTACGCACGCCGACGCCGGCTTCAGTGCCAATCATGCGGATACTGCCGCTGTACATGCCGCCCATCTGCCCCATATCGATGGCAAGCTCAGGCCTGGCGCTGCCGTCGCCCGAAAGCGGCGCGGCGGTTTTGCCGTCCGCGCTCACGCGATTGCGGCCAGCCACCAGCGTCACGCCTTCTTTAGCCCAGACGCCGGCGTTGACCTCCACCGCGCGCGCCAGAATGTCGACGTACTCGGTATCATGACGGGTATCGCCGTTGAGCCCACCGCCCTCGATGCGCACCACGCCACGCTCGACCTGGTAGCCCGCCACACTGCCATCGGCGTTCAGTTGCGGTTTACCGGTGGTCAGCGTCATGCGTCCGGCGTTGATGGTGCCGCAGCCGTTGCAGACAATGCCGGCGGGGTTGGCCACAATCACCTGCGCCTTGCCGCCGGCCACTTCCATAAAACCGCGCAGCTGGCTGGGATTGTTGCTGTTGACTTCGTTGAGGATGACGCGCGCCGGCGCGGAATTGGGATTGAGGTTAGGGTTACCCTGGATCATTCCGGCCATCTGGGTCGCGGTCATCCCCGCCGAGTTGTTGAGGATGGCGCCTTTGGCGTCGACGTCGAACTGCTGATACTGATTATGTGAGACCCCAGCCTGGTTGGGGGCGGTGATGTTGACCTGCGGCAAGCCGTTCTGGGTATTGATGACCTCCGGCCGCTGGGAAGGATTGGCACCGCCGTCCGCGACAATGCCGTCTGCCATGACGGGGCCGGCGAACATCAACAGCCCAAGCAGCCACACTGACCGACGCACGGTGACCCACAGACGACTTCCACCTGTTATTCCTGAACAGATGCGTTGCCCCGGCTCGCTGCTGCAGCTGCGGGCCAGTTCGGACACCACCCGCAACTCCCCGTGGGTGCGGCTGAAGATAAGGCGATAGCAATGTTTGTTCATAGGTCACATCCGTGAGAAAAGTCAGTCCGTTCAGGTCAGCGCAGCAACGCTGCCGGTATCGCGATGTTCAAATTTCCAGATTTACGCTAAAACCCGCGGTCGCGCCGGAGGTGTGGAACCCCGCAGGCTTGTAGAGCGGAACGCCGGCAAACAGGTCATAGCTGAATCGCCCCCACAGCGCGCCGCGCACGCCGAGCGCGCTGCCCGCCAATTGATGGCCAACCAAGTGGCGGGTGTTTGGGCCGTCCACCCGACCGTAGTCGGCGGCCAGATACAATTCATGCCCGCGAGAAAACACGTTCCAGGCGATTTCATTGCGCCACAGCAGGCCCTTTTCGCCGGACAGCATCTGTTCGCCGTCAAAGCCACGCACCGTGTAACGCCCGGCAATGGCCATCCGCTCCTGCGGCGTCAGCGCATTCTGGCTCCACTGGCCCCGCACGCTGGTATAAAACCGCCAGGGCTGCTCACCCCAGGAGAAAGGCCGGTTGATGCCCAGGTCGGCGAGCAAAATGCCGGTACGCGCACTGCCTTCGTGACGCGATTCTTCCGGCGCAGGCAAGGCATTGAACGCCCCGGTACCGCGGCGCCAGTTGATATTGCCGTCCAGCGTAGTGGTACCGAAGTAGCTGCGCTGATTCAGCCCCAGCTCCCAGCCGGCGGTCCGACGTTTTTGCGACACAATATCAACGTCGTCCACGGCGTTAGTCGAGTGCTTGCGGTAGCCGCGCAGGTTGAGCGTTAACTTGTGCGACTGGTCGCGGTACAGCAACCGGGAGACGGTCAACTGCATGTTGTCGCTCTTGCCGCTGTAGCGCAGCACCTCATTGGCGTTGGGGATGTTCTGGTGATAGGTGTAGTCGTTGTAATTGGCCGAGAAAGCCCAATATCCCACCGGGAAAAAGTAGTTCAGCGTATGTGAACGGTTGCCGAACGGCCCGTGCTGAAACACATCCTTGCCGATGTTGGCGTAAAACAGGTCATTCTGTGCAAACGGCGCATCGATAGCCAGAGTGGCCGAACCGAGATAACGCCCGGTACTTTTGGAGCCACTGTCGTCAAGCCCCAGACTGAGCCGTATCGGGCGCCCCTCATGCCAGTTGACCTGCAGGTCACTGGTTCCGTCCTCGACGCCGGGTACGATTTTAATATCGGCATTGGCGCTGGGCACCCGTCTAAAATTCTCCAGCCCCTGTTCGATATCACGCAAGTTGAGGATATCACCGCGTGAGGCCGGAATAGCGTTCCACAGCCGCCCACGCCAGGAGACCGGCTCCTCAAAGCGGATGTCACCAATACGCCCCGGCTGCAACGTCAGCGTCAATACGCCCGTGGTCAAGTCCTGCTCCTGCGCCATCACGCGTGTTGTGACATAGCCCTTGGCCAGTATGACGTTTTGCACCTTGTTGATGGCAAGCACAATGCCCTGGCTGCCCAGGCAGCGGCCCCTGGCATCCGCCGCGGCGTTCAACGCCCATTGAAAGCGATCGGCAGACTCCCCGACCAACGCTAGCCGGTTGATGATGAAGCAAGGGCGTTCATCGGTTGGGTAATCGGGCAGCACAACGTCAGGACGGGAAAGGCGCGCATCGGCCTGCGGGGCATTTTGCTGTTGCAGGGCGCGCTCGCGCTCCTGCTGGCGCTGCTGTTCGCGGGCATCAATGGATGCCATTCCATCGCTGGTAGACGCTGAAGCGGAAAACAGGGGTACAACACCGATCAATAATCCCGACAGCCCGCAGCGGATAGAATAAAGTAAAGCACGAACACTATCTGAATCTGAGCGCATCCTTGGCTCCTCAACGTTACTTATAGTTATTTATTTGGTCAAAATCATAAGTTAAGTAAATTAATGTAAATAAAACTTACTCTTGGGCGAATTATGAGCCTCGAGGGGGAAAAATCAACAGCTTTATGGCACTGCGGTTCACAAAACCATAAGGGAGGCGGCGGGCATGAGAAGAATGGCGAAACGGCGGGAGGATGACGCCATGATGCGCCATCCTTTAAAATTAATTGTCGATCGAGAGGAAAATTAACACATCAGGCCGTTATCAGCTCAACAAATTGCTGCCGAAAGCCCCCTGCCAATCCTGCTCGAACTTCTCGACCGCGGCCTGCACCGCCGGCGCGCCGAGGAACTGCTCCGCCACATCCACCGGCAGCGTGATGGCCTGGCAGCCCGCCAGCAGGCATTCCAGTGCCTGGCGCGGCGTTTTGAAGCTGGCAGCCAGCACCTGCGCCGACGGCGCGTGCAGGCTCAGCAGCTGCTGCAGCTCGTGCACCATTTCGATACCATCGCCGCCCTGCGCGTCTACCCGATTGACGTAAGGCGCCACATATTCCGCCCCGGCCAAGGCCGCCAGCAGCCCCTGCCCGGCGCCGTATACCGCCGTGCCCAGCGTCGGGATGGACATCGTTTTAAGCTTCTTGATCGCTGCCAGCCCCTCCGCGGTTGCCGGGATCTTGACCACCAGCCCAGGTACGCGCTGGCTGAGCAGCGCCGCCTCCGCCACCATGCGCTCGGCATCGGCCGCCATCACCTGCGCGAACAGCTTGCCGGTGCCGCCGAGGGCGTCGCGCAGCGCAGGCAGCACTTCCCAGATCGGCTTGCCTTCCTTCGCCACGATGCTCGGGTTGGTGGTGACGCCGTGCAGCGGCAGAATGCGCGCCAGGCGTTTTACCGCAGTCACATCGGCGGTATCGAGATAAAGCTCCATCACGGACTCCTGTGTCATGTTCTGTGGGCGGATTCAAACTCTGATCATCATAGGGCAAAAACCCTGTAAACTTTTGACCAAAGTCAATTCAACTTTCATTCGAAACACCTTTAATGGCGAAAGATTCAACAACGCCAAACGGGTGACTCATGTTCTTCAATCTGCAGCGCTACTCGACCCATGATGGTCCCGGCATCCGCAGCGTGGTCTTTTTAAAAGGGTGCCCGCTGAGCTGCCGCTGGTGTCAGAACCCGGAAAGCCGCTCGCGCCACGCGGATCTGCTATTTGACGAGCGCCTGTGCCTGAGCGGCTGTACGCTGTGCACCGAGCGCTGCCCACAAGGCCTGCGGCGTGACGAGGGCGCACTGACGCTGCGGCGCGACGTCATCAGCGCAGACGACTACGCGGCGCTGGCCGCCGCCTGTCCGACCGGCGCGCTCAGCCTGTGCGGCAGCGCGGTCAACCCCGACGATATCATGGCCGAGGTGATGCGGGATAAGCCTTTCTACCTGCGCAGCGGCGGCGGATTGACGCTGTCCGGCGGCGAGCCCTTTATGCAGCCGGAAATCGCGGCGGAGCTACTGCGGCGCGGCCGGGAAGCCGACATCCACACCGCCGTCGAATCCTGTCTGCACGTTCCCTGGCGCTACATCGCCCCTTCGTTGCCCTGGCTGGATCTGCTGTTGGCCGATCTCAAACACACCGATGAAGCGCGTTTCAAAACCTGGACCGGCGGCTCCGCCCGCCGGGTGATGAACAATTTCCGCCGGCTGGCGGCGCACCGCGTGCCAATGACCGTGCGCGTGCCGCTGATCCCCGATTTCAACGCCGATCGCCACTCTGTCCGCGCGATTGTCGACTTCGCCGCCGACGATATCGGCGTATCGGAGATCCATTTTCTGCCGTACCACACGCTGGGTATCAACAAGTATCACCTGCTCGGCGAACCCTACCGCGCCGCCCGCACGCCGCTGGACGCGCCCGATCTGCTGGCCTTCGCCGAAGCGTACGCCGGTGCCAAAGGCCTGACCGCCATTTTGCGAGGATAACGCCATGACCACATTGGATTTGACCACCCTCAGCGCCCGTATTCAGGCGCATAAGAACGCGCTGATCCACATCGTCAAACCGCCGGTGTGCACCGAACGCGCGCAGCACTATACCGAGGCCTACCAACAGTATCAGGATCGTCCGCTGCCGGTGCGCCGTGCGCTGGCGCTGGCTAACCACCTGGCGAAGCGCAGCATCTGGATCGCCAACGACGAGCTGATCGTCGGCAACCAGGCCAGCGAGCTGCGCGCCGCGCCGATTTTCCCCGAATATACCGTCGGCTGGATAGAAAGCGAGATAGACCAGTTGGCCGACCGGCCGGGCGCCGGCTTCTCGGTCAGCGAAGAGAACAAGGCGATTTTGCACCGTATTTGCCCCTGGTGGCGCGGCCAAACGGTGCAGGATCGCTGCTACGGTATGTTTACCGACGAACAGAAGGCGTTGCTCGCCACCGGCATCATCAAGGCCGAGGGCAACATGACCTCCGGCGACGCCCACCTGGCGGTCAACTTCCCGCTGCTGCTGACACTAGGCCTCGACGGCCTGCGTGAAAAAGTGAACGCGCGCCGCAGCCGCCTGCACCTGACCGAATGGGAAGATCTGCACAAAGCGCAGTTTCTCAACGCCATCGACATCGTACTGGCGGCGCTGAGCGAACACATCCTGCGCTTCGCTCGCCTGGCGCGCGACATGGCGCAACGTGAAACCCGCGACTGGCGCCGCACCGAGCTGCTGGCTATCGCAGACAACTGCGACCTGATCGCCCATCGTCCGCCGCAGACCTTCTGGCAGGCGCTGCAGCTGTGCTATTTCATCCAGCTGACGTTGCAGATCGAATCCAACGGCCATTCGGTTTCCTTTGGCCGCCTCGACCAATATCTCTATCCCTGGTATCGGCGCGACGTCGAGCTAGAGCAAAACCTGGCGCGGGAAGACGCCATCGAGCTGCTGCACAGCTGCTGGCTGAAGCTGCTGGAGGTCAACAAGATCCGCTCCGGCTCGCACTCCAAGGCCTCCGCCGGCAGCCCGCTGTACCAGAACGTCACCATCGGCGGCCAAAAGCTGATCGACGGCCGGCCGTGCGACGCGGTCAACCCGCTGTCCTACGCCATTCTCGAATCCTGCGGCCGCCTGCGCTCCACCCAACCCAACCTCAGCGTGCGCTACCACGCCGGAATGAGCGCCGATTTCCTCGACGCCTGCGTGCAGGTGATCCGCTGCGGCTTCGGCATGCCGGCGTTCAACAACGACGAAATCGTCATTCCCGAGTTCATCAAGCTGGGGGTTGAGCCGCAGGACGCCTACGACTATGCCGCCATCGGCTGCATCGAGACCGCCGTCGGCGGTAAATGGGGCTATCGCTGCACCGGCATGAGCTTCATCAACTTCGCCCGCGTGCTGCTGGCAGCGCTGGAACAGGGCCGCGACGCCACCTCCGGGCAGATTTTCCTGCCGCAGGAACGGGCGCTGTCCAAAGGGAACTTCGCCGATTTCGAGCAGGTGATGGCCGCTTGGGATCGGCAAATCCGCTACTACACGCGCAAGTCAATTGAGATCGAATGCGTGGTGGACAGCGTGCTGGAGGAGAATGCCCACGATATCCTCTGTTCCGCGCTGGTGGATGACTGCATCGAGCGCGGCAAAAGCATCAAGCAAGGCGGCGCCAAGTACGACTGGGTTTCCGGCCTGCAGGTCGGCATCGCCAACCTCGGCAACAGCCTTGCGGCGGTGCGCAAACTGGTGTTCGAGCAAGGGACAATCGGCCAGCAGCAGCTGGCGGCGGCGCTGGCCGACGACTTCGCCGGGTTGGATGGCGAACAGCTGCGCCAAAGGCTGCTCAACGCCGCGCCCAAATACGGCAACGACGTGGACGACGTCGATCGGCTGCTGGTGCGCGCCTACCAAACCTACATCGAGGAACTGAAGCAATATCGCAACACCCGCTTCGGCCGCGGGCCGATCGGCGGCGGCTACTACGCCGGCACGTCGTCGATCTCGGCCAACGTGCCCTTCGGCGCCGCCACCCTGGCGACCCCGGATGGCCGTAAGGCACACCAGCCGCTGGCGGAAGGCGCCAGCCCGGCGTCCGGCACCGACCACCTGGGGCCGACGGCGGTGTTCAATTCGCTCGCCAAGCTACCGACCGAAGCGATCCTCGGCGGCGTGTTGCTCAACCAAAAGCTGAACCCGGCGACGCTGGACAACCCACGCGATCGGGAAAAGCTGATGCTGATGTTGCGCACCTTCTTCGAGAGCTATCGCGGCTGGCATGTGCAGTACAACATCGTGTCGCGCGAAACGCTGCTGGCAGCGAAGCAACACCCTGACCAATATCGTGATTTAGTGGTTCGCGTAGCTGGCTATTCCGCCTTCTTTACCGCATTATCCCCTGAGGCGCAGGATGATATTATTGCGCGCACAGAACATACTCTTTAAACCTTTGACTCTTAGCGGCCGCGCCTTGGCGGCCGCATCATCAGGCCGATATGAATTTACGACAACAGACCATATTGCAGTTGGTTAACGATCGCCGGCGGATCAGCGTCAATGAGCTGGCGCGCGCCTCGGGCGTCTCGGAAGTCACTATCCGGCAAGATCTCAACCTGCTGGAAAAGCGCAGCTACCTGAAGCGGGTACATGGCTCCGCCGTGGCGCTGGAGAGCGACGACGTCGACGCCCGCATGATGTCCAATTTCACCCTCAAGCAACGGTTGGCGCAGTACGCCGCCGCGCAGGTCAACGACGGCGAGACGATCTTCATCGAGAGCGGCAGCGCCAACGCCCTGCTGGCCCGCTACATCGCCGAACGCAAGCGCATTACGCTGATCACCGTCAGCCACTACATCGCCAACCTGCTGAAAGAAACCGACTGCGATGTGATTGTGCTGGGCGGCATGTACCAGAAGAAAAGCGAGACCGTGGTCGGCCCGCTCACGCGGCTGTGCATTCAGCAGGTGCATTTCAACAAGGCGTTTATCGGCATTGACGGCTTTCAGGCCGAAACCGGCTTTACCGGCCGCGACATGATGCGCGCCGACGTGGTCAGCGCGGTGCTGGCCAAGGGCGTGGAGAATATCGTGCTGACGGACTCCAGCAAATTCGGCCAGATCCAGCCCAACCCGCTGGCGCAGCCGGGGCAGATCAGCCGGGTGATCACCGATTCGCGTTTGGCGCTGGAGTATCAGCATCAGCTGAAACGCCAGGGCGTACAGGTGGAGTTGGTCAACGACTAACGCGGGCCGCCTCCGCAACCATCGCGCCGCGCGGGCCACGCCGCGCGCCTTTCCCCCTGCGCAGCGGGATTTTAAGACTATTTACCTGTTTATCCTTCCCGAGAAACCTATACTCAATTTCGGCAACTTTTGGGCCGTAACTTGCTAATTATTCGGCTTTTAACAAAAAATGCCATTTTTTATTTCGATACTGTATGGGAACCAACGGCAGGCCTGATTTATGGTTAGCGCCTATACTTATAGGGCACTTCCATATAGCCAATGCTAAGGAGAAGTCATTATGATGATTATCAATAAACGTTTCGCCACCGCCGCTCTGGCACTGACTCTGGCGTTTTCACTCAGCGCCTGTTCCAACATGTCCAAACGCGATCGCAATACCGCTATCGGTGCCGGTGCCGGCGCAGTCGGCGGCGCAGTGCTGACAGACGGCAGCGCGTTGGGCACGCTGGGTGGGGCAGCTGTGGGGGGCATTATCGGTCACCAGGTTGGCAAATAACCTGACCGAGTGCCCCGGCCGACAGGCTGGCAAAAGCGCCTCGGCGCTTTGACGTATTAACCAGAATAACGATGATTTCAGGTCTGTTTTACTTTAAGTCTAGGGTTCTTTTGCCGTTAACGGGCTAACCCCCGGCAGCAACAACCTCAAGCCATGCCGCGGCATTGCACCGCGGCATGGCGATTCAGCTCAACCGCCCGCCAGTTTGACCTTCATGCCTTTGGCTTCCAGAAGCTGCTTGAGCAGATCGCGTTTATCCCCCTGGATCTCGATGATCCCGTCTTTCACCGAACCGCCGCAGCCGCATTTCTTTTTCAGCTCGGCCGCCAGTTTGTCAAGCGCAGCGTCATCCAGATCGACGCCGGCGATCAGGCACACGCCCTTCCCCTTGCGGCCGCTGGTTTGACGCTGGATGCGCACGATGCCGTCACCCTTGGCGCGTTGCGGTTTAGCCTCTTCCTGCTTGATACGGCCGGTGTCCGTGGAATACACCAGGCGGCTGTTGTCGTCATTCATCGGCGGTTCCTCAGGCCAAAGAGGCGCGGATTGCGCGCAGCGTCGCGGCCGGATCGGCAGATTGGGTGATCGGACGCCCAATCACCATATAGTCCACGCCGGCGGCCTGTGCCTGCACCGGCGTCATGATACGGCGCTGATCGCCCGCCGCACTGCCTTCAGGGCGGATCCCCGGCGTAACCAGCTGGAAAGCCTGCCCGCAGGCCGCTTTCAGCCGCTGCGCTTCGTGTGCCGAACACACCACGCCGTCCAATCCACAGTCTCGGGTCAGGCGCGCCAGGCGCTCGGCGTGTTCCGCCGGGCTGGCCTCGATGCCGATACCGCGCAGGTCTTCCGCTTCCATGCTGGTGAGCACCGTCACGGCAATCAGCAGCGGCGCATCCGCCCCGAATGACGCCAGCGCTTCTTTAGCGGCGGTCATCATGCGCGCGCCGCCGCTGGCGTGGACGTTGACCATCCAAACGCCCAGCTCGGCCGCCGCCGCGACCGCATGCGCGGTGGTATTGGGAATATCGTGGAATTTCAGGTCGAGAAACACGTCGAAGCCACGCCCATGCAGATCGCGCACCAGCTGCGGCCCAAACAGCGTGAACATTTCTTTGCCCACTTTCAGCCGGCAGTCTTGCGGATCGATACGGTCGGCGAACGCCAGCGCAGCGTTCTTATCGGCGTAATCTAACGCCACAACGATTGGAGATGATTTTAAGTCATTGTTATTAGCATTATTTTCAGACTTCATTTCTACCACCTTCTCTAAAATAGACATAATCAGGGCCTCACCCGCGAAACTGACCGCCGCATTCTACCTGTCGGGGGCAAGAAATCCCAGCCGCAGCACGCACCGGCGCTCTGTCATGTTACCTCTCACCTTTGTCATTGCGCGTCAACGAAAGCGCATCAGCGATAAACCACGCAGCGTAAAACGCCGTAAAGATGCGTAAATTGTTAATCATATATTTTGAACAAGTTGCTCAGCATTATCAGATTTTCAATCTGTACGGATGCTTTATTATTCAATCCATCGGAAGCGAATGGCTTCCTTCCTAAATAAACAGACTGGAGTCACCTATGAAAACCATCAAATATTTTGCAGCCGCTGCCGCTATCGCACTGACCTCTTTCGCCACCTTCGCCGCTGAACCGGTCAACAGCCAGCAGGCCGATAACCTGACCGCCACCGGCGTCGTTTCTGCAGGCCACGCGACCACCCTCAGCAGCCTGGAGAAAAAGCTGGCCGCTAAAGCCGACGCTCAGGGCGCCAGCAGCTACCGCATCATCTCCGCCGGTGGTAACAACATGCTGAGCGGCACTGCCATCATCTACAAATAACATTTCTGGTACAGGGCCCGCGCGTTCGGGCCCTGCCTCTGTTTCTCGCCTATAAAACCCGCGTTTGCCTCGCCCTTATTTGTTACATAAATATTAAATTTTTATTACACACTAGACACCCGATCGCCAGTGGCTTAGCTTGAACGCATCTTCCTGCAGAAAGGCTTTCAAAATGAGCGAGATATCGACACTTACCATTAAAATTCCTCTGGAACTCAAGGAAAAAATCCGCGCCGCCGCCGCTGAAAACGAATTTTCGTTGAGCGTGGAAGTGTGCCAGCGCCTGGAAAGCAGCTTCAGCGCGCCCGCCACCAAGGCAGAAAAACCGACCAAAAAGGCGGATGAGCTGCACCATGGCGAGATCGACAACCAAAGCACCGAAGAAGAAATTGAACAGCCGTTGAGCCAGAAAGAACTGAAGAAACTCCGCCAGCTGTTGAAAACCGGCGCCAAAGGCGGCAAAAAAAAGTAAACGACGAGCATAAAAAAACGGGGCGATAAATCGCCCCGTTTTGTTTTGTCGCGCAGCCGCGTTATTGCCCATCCAGGCCGCGGATCGGTTTAACCGATGACCAGGCGCGACACGACGGGCAATGCCAATAGAGCGAATGGGCGGTGAAGCCGCATTTGTGGCAGCGGTAACGCGGTTTGGTGCGAATTTGCTCGCCGACCATATCGCGCAACAGCAGCAGGCTCTCTTTCGCCCGGCCGTCTTCTGCGTCTGCCAGGTGATAATCCATCAGCCGATAAAACACCCGCATGGTCGGATGGCGTTGCAGCTGGCGGTTGATATAGACCTGCACCACGTCGCGCCCTTCGTGCTGCTCGATGATTTCGGCCAGCATCAGATCGGCGGTGGCACCGGTGTTCTCTTCCACGCAGCGCTTCAGGAATTCAGCCCAGTTGTGCTGTTGTTCCGGCAGATGGGTGTAGCATTCCTGTAGCATCGGCAGCGTTTCGCTGACCAACTCTTTATCCTGGCTCAGTACGCGTTGCAGCGACTCTGCCGCTTTGGCGTAGTCGTTTTGCGCCATGTAAATGCGCCCAAACATGATGGATACGCGCGCGCACTGTTTATCGGCTGCGTCCGCACGCTTGAGCAGGCTCATCGCCCGATCGAGATCGTCGCTGCCCATCGCCTGCAGCGCCAGTTCACAATAGAAGTGTGCGATCTCGACGCGTTGTTTCTCTTTACCCAGCTTGACCAACTTTTCCGCCACGTCGATCGCTTTTTGCCAATCGCTGGTGGCCTGATGGATCACCAGCAGTTGCTGCAGCGCCGATACGCGAAAATCCGCTTCGTCAGTCAACTGGCTGAACATGTCTTCCGCACGATCGTACAGCCCGGCCGCCATATAGTCGCGGCCCAGCTGCTGTACCGCCAGCAGACGCTGTTCGAAGGTCAGGGAGGCGCTTTCCATCAAGGCCTGATGGATGCGGATGGCGCGGTCGACTTCGCCACGCGAACGAAACAGGTTACCCAGCGTCAGGTGGGCTTCAACGGTGTTGCTGTCCTCTTTCAACATGTCGAGGAACAGATCGACCGCCTTGTCCTGCTGGTTGGAAAGCAGAAAGTTCACCCCTGCCACGTATTCGCGCGACAGGCGGTTGGCTTCTTGCTGTTTATCCTGCTGAGCGCTTCTGCGCCCCATGTACCAACCGTACGCGGCAGCCACGGGCAGCAACAGAAACAGCAGTTCTAACATAGAGGATTATTCCTTGCTGACAACGGGCTGAGCCGCCGGTTCAGCGGGCTGCTCAAGCTGCAGCTCCAGCCTTTTGATCTTGCGCTCGGCGCGGCCAAGCGCAATGCGCGTGCGCAGGTAGAACAGACCGCAAATGATCCAGCCAAGAACGAAACCGGCGCCAAACAGCGTGGCCAACAGGGTCGATACGCGATAATCACCCTGCGCAACCAGATAGTTAAAATTGACCACCTGATCGTTATGCGCACCCAAGGTGACGGAAATCACGAAGATCACCAGAACCAACAAAAAAATCAGCAAATATTTCACATTCTTTCCCGCGATGCCGAGTGAATCGGATGAACGATGCCAAAACGTGGCGTCCCTAACCCTTAAGTTAGCATTTCCCGCTGCGGCAGGGAAACCCTGCGGCACGATAAAACCACATATCTGCTGGCATATTCGGCAGTAAACGGCCTTAGCGAACAAATTGATGAGAAAGCTTCTCAAAACGTCGAATTTATAAGGATATGGGGGCGGCCGGGCGGATTGCAATGGCGGGAAAATATAAGCGGTTAATGCGGCGCCGATCCGACGCCGCGCTTTTTGTGACATGGTCACATAACGATCATATCTCCGGCTTGCGCGCCGCGATTTCCTGCTGCTCTTGCGGCGGCGTCAGCGGACCGAACCAGCGCTGCGCCAACCAGCAGGTAACCACCACCAGCAGCCAGCTGATCAGCGTAGCCATCGCCAGATCGCGCGGCCAGTGCATGCCCAACAGCAGGCGACTGCCCATCACGCCGGTCGCCCACACCATCAGCAACGCGACGGTTTTATAATGGCGGCGCGGCCACAGCAGCCCTACGCCCAACAGCGCCCAGGTGGCGGCGAACATGGTGTGCCCCGACGGGAAAGCGAAGCCGGTTTCAAACTGCCAGTGCTTGCGCAGCCAGTTCGGCACCAGCGTCTGATCCTGCAGTTGCTCGCGCACCAGCGCGCTGCGCTCTTTGCGATGCAGCGAATAGAAGTATTTGCCGTCCACGCCGTGGGTTTGTTCCAGCCATACCACAAACGGCCGCGGTTCCTGCACCCGATCCTTGATTAACGACTTCACCCCCTGCCCGATCACCAGCGCGGCGAAAAGCAGGAGCGCCAGACCGATGGCCGCCTTCAACCGAAAACGCAGGCACCACAAAAACCAACCGCAGAGGATAGCGCTGGTCAGAATGCCCCACGGCGAGGTCACGGTTTCGGTCACCCAGTACAGCGCTTTGAGCAGCGGCTCATTGCCGCCGGGCTGCCAGTGCCAGCCGGATGCCCAGACGACCAGCGGCATCAACAGCAACAGCAGCGCGCCGCCCGCCGTACGTTTTGCTATCTCATACATTCCTGTTTTCCTCTGCGTGAATCAGGCTGCAGTGTAACAAGAGTGTAATCTTGATAACACGCGAAAAATTAAACAGATAGGCAACCTATCGCAATAATAGGCGGCCGGAAAACGCCATCTGCTGGTTTGCTGAGCACCGCCCGGCAAGAAGTTGTGGCAAAATAGCCGATAATTAACGAAATAGAGATCGGCGTAGCACGTTTTAGTCTTGGTCAATTTACCGAACCGGACTTAGGATGCGCGACAATGATTGAATCGTACGCTTTTGTGGAGAGTGACATGCAGCTTAAACGGGTGGCAGAGGCTAAACTGCCGACACCTTGGGGCGATTTCCTGATGGTAGGATTCGAAGAACTGGCGACCGGGCATGACCATCTGGCGCTGGTATTCGGTGATATTTCCGGCGAAGCGCCGGTGCTTGCGCGCGTGCATTCCGAATGTCTGACCGGCGATGCCCTGTTCAGCCTGCGCTGCGACTGCGGTTTTCAACTGGAAGCCGCGCTGGAGCAGATCGCCGAAGAAGGCCGCGGCATCCTGCTTTATCATCGCCAAGAGGGCCGCAATATCGGCCTGTTGAACAAGATCCGTGCCTATGCCCTGCAGGATAAGGGCGCAGACACCGTGGAAGCCAACCACCAGCTCGGCTTCGCCGCCGACGAGCGCGACTTCACCCTGTGCGCCGACATGTTCAAACTGCTGGGCGTCGACGCGGTGCGTTTGCTGACCAACAACCCGAAAAAGGTCGAGATCCTGACCGAAGCCGGCATCAACATCAGCGAGCGCGTGCCGCTGATCGTCGGCCGCAACCCGAAGAACGAACGCTATCTGGCGACCAAGGCCGCCAAAATGGGCCATTTGCTCGACCAGAAGTGATCGCCGCCGCGGAAACAATCAGGGCGCCCTGCGGCGCCCTTTTTATTGCTTAATTACAGCATTTTCCTGATCACATAGTGCAGAATACCGTCGTTTTCGTAGTAGGTCAGCTCATTGCCGGTATCGATGCGGCAACGGGTGTCGATCACGTCCTTGCGCCCGTCGGCATAGGTGATGTGCACCGGCACCGTCTGGCCCGGCTGCAGCTGCTGCAGGCCGCCGACGCTGATCTGCTCATCCCCGGTCAGCCCCAGGGTTTTGCGCGTCACTCCTTGCGGGAACTCCAGGGGCAAAATCCCCATGCCGATCAGGTTGGAGCGGTGGATACGCTCGAAGGACTCGGCAATCACCACCCGCACGCCCAGCAGGCGCGGCCCTTTCGCCGCCCAGTCGCGGCTGGAGCCGGAACCGTACTCTTTACCTGCGATCACCGCAAGCGGCACCTTTTCCTGCTGATACTGCATGGCGGCGTCGTAGATAGACAGCTGCTGCTGCGACGGGATATGGCGGGTATAGCCGCCTTCCACGCCCGGCACCATTTCGTTGCGGATGCGGATATTGGCGAAGGTGCCGCGCATCATCACCTCGTGGTTGCCGCGGCGCGAGCCGTAGGAGTTGAAATCCAGCGGCGCCACGCCGTGCTCGCTCAGGTAACGCCCCGCCGGGCTGTCGCGCTTGATGTTGCCCGCCGGCGAGATGTGGTCGGTGGTCACCGAATCGGCCAGAATCGCCAGAATGCGCGCGTCTTTGATGTCCTGCACCGGATCCGGCTTCACCTTCATGGTGCTGAAGAACGGCGGATGGCGGATATAGGTAGAATCCTCCTGCCACTGATAGGTCGCCGAACCGGTCACCTGGATCGCCTGCCAGTTGGCGTCGCCGTCGAACACTTCGCCGTATTCCTTGTGGAACATCTCGGTGCGCACTTCTTCCACCGCCTGAGCGATGTCCCGACTGCTCGGCCAGATGTCCTTCAAATAGACCGGCTGACCGTCGTTGCCCTCACCCAGCGGCTCTTTGGTCAGGTCAATCTTCATGCTGCCCGCCAGCGCATAAGCCACCACCAGCGGCGGCGAGGCCAGCCAGTTGGTTTTCACCAGCGGGTGGATGCGCCCTTCGAAGTTGCGGTTGCCCGACAGCACCGCCCCCACGGTCAGATCGCCCTCTTTGATCGCCTGCTCGATCGGGTCCGGCAGCGGGCCGGAGTTGCCGATGCAGGTGGTACAACCATACCCCACCAGGTTGAACCCCAGCTCTTCCAGATAGGCGGTGAGTTTGGCGCTGTCGAAGTAGTCGGTCACCACTTTGGATCCCGGCGCCAGAGAGGTTTTTACCCAGGGTTTGCTGCGCAGCCCTTTCTTGACGGCGTTTTTCGCCAGCAGGCCGGCCGCCATCATCACGCTCGGGTTGGAGGTGTTGGTGCAGGAGGTGATCGCCGCGATCACCACCGCGCCGTCGCGCAGTTCGTGCTGCTGCCCGTCCAGCGTGAAAGTTTTGCTGTCGGTATTGGCCTTGTGCCCCCCGATATCCAGCTCGGTGGCGGCCTTGAACGCCTGCGGCACGTTCGGCAGCGCAACGCGATCCTGCGGGCGTTTCGGCCCGGCGAGGCTGGCTTCCACCGTCGACATATCCAGCGCCAGCGAGCTGGTGAAGACCGGTTCATCACCCGGGTTGCGCCACATGCCCTGCGCTTTGGCGTAGGCTTCCACCAGCGCGATTTGTTCGGCGCTGCGGCCGCTAAGCTTCATATAACCGAGCGTAACGTCATCCACCGGGAAGAAGCCACAGGTGGCGCCGAACTCCGGCGACATGTTGGCGATGGTTGCCCGGTCCGCCAGCGGCAGATCGGCCAGCCCGTCGCCGTAAAACTCGACGAATTTGCCGACAACGCCGTGCTTGCGCAGCATTTGAGTCACCGTCAGCACCAGGTCGGTGGCGGTAATGCCCTCGCGGAGCTTGCCCGTCAGCTTGAAGCCGACCACGTCCGGGATCAACATCGACACCGGCTGGCCCAGCATCGCCGCTTCCGCTTCGATGCCGCCGACGCCCCAGCCGAGAATGCCGAGACCGTTGATCATGGTGGTGTGGGAATCGGTGCCCACCAGGGTATCGGGATAAGCCACGCGGCGGCCGCTTTCGTCGCTGTGCCAGACCGTTTGGCCGAGGTATTCGAGGTTAACCTGGTGACAGATGCCGGTGCCCGGCGGCACTACGCGGAAGCGATTGAAGGCTTTCTGCCCCCAGCGCAGAAAGGTGTAGCGCTCGTGATTGCGCTGCATTTCGATACGCACGTTGTCTTCAAAGGCGTTGTCATCGCCAAATTCATCGACGGTAACCGAGTGGTCAATCACCAGGTCCACCGGCGACAGCGGGTTCACCTGGTCGACGTTGCCGCCCAGCCGCCGCACCGCTTCGCGCATCGCCGCCAGATCCACCACCGCCGGAACGCCGGTAAAATCCTGCATCAGCACGCGCGCCGGACGGTAGGCGATCTCACGATCGGCATGGCCGGTTTGCAGCCAGGCGACGATGGCCTTGAGGTCGTCAACCTGCACGGTGTCGCCATCCACATGGCGCAGCAGGTTCTCCAACAGCACTTTCATTGATTTCGGCAACCGGTCGATATCACCCAGCTGCTTCGCCGCCAGCGGCAGGCTGTAGTAGTAATACTCGCTATTCAGCGCAACCAGCTTATCCAGACTTGTTTCACGAAGATCGGACGACATAGCTCCTCCATTTCTTATTGTGACTAAAACAGGGTAATCAGTGAGGTCTTGTTTAAAGATACCACAAAGATAAGTTAACGTTTTGATAACAACACGATTTGATCACAGCGATAGGCAGGAACAATCAGCGGGAAGGAAGTGCGAGCGCCGCCAAGGGGTTAGGCAATGCGCCAACAAAAACGCCGCAGCGAGGCGGCGTTTTGGCAGGGAAAATCCCGTGGCTTTAGCGGGGTTTACGCACCAGGCGGCGACAGGCTATGAGGATAACCACCGCAATGATGGCAGCACACCCCATTTAATGACAATGATAACCGAGCCGAAATTATTCATCCCTATTACACCATTACCACTAATTTCCATGTTGTTGAAACGAAGCTGTCGAATATGCCGTCTGGTAGGTAGCGCAGCAACAAAAGGGGGTGCAACCAGAACAGAACAATCCAGAGACTTTTTTCATCGTGATACCAGGCATTTACGGTAATCAGTACGGATTTCCGGGCTAAAAAAACCCGGTTAGGCAGGCGCCTTTCCGGGTTTGATTTGATATCGCCGATAGTTACTTAATCGGCAGCTTGATGTCCTTGAACATCGCCTCGATTTCTTCGTTGGACCGCAGCGCCACCGCGCTGTCGACCACGTCGCGCGTCAGGTGCGGCGCGAAGCGCTGAATGAAGTCGTACATATAGCTACGCAGGAAGGTGCTGCGGCGGAAGCCGATCTTGGTGGTGCTGTAGGTAAAGATATCGCGCGCATCCACCGTCACCAGATCCGGATCCTGTACCGGATCCACCGCCATGCTGGCGATCACCCCGACCCCCAATCCCAAACGCACGTAGGTTTTGATCACGTCGGCGTCGGTGGCGGTAAAGACGATGCGAGGCGTGAGGCCGGCGCGGTTGAAGGCGGTGTCCAGCTCTGAACGCCCGGTAAAGCCGAAGGTGTAAGTGACGATCGGGTAAGCCGCCAGCTCTTCAATGCTGATGCTGCTTTTGCCCGCCAAAGGATGATCGGGCTTCACCACCACCGCACGGTTCCAGTGGTAGCACGGCAGCATGATGAGATCGTCGTACAGGTGCAGCGCTTCGGTAGCGATGGCGAAATCGGCGGTGCCCTTGGAGACCGCTTCGGCGATCTGCGTCGGCGAGCCCTGATGCATGTGCAGCGAGACGCGCGGATAACGCTCGATGAAGCCTTTGATCACGTTGGGCAAAGCGTAGCGAGCCTGGGTATGCGTGGTGGCGACGTACAGCGAGCCTTTGTCCGGATAGGTGTGTTCACCGGCGACGGCCTTGATAGCGTCCACCTTGGACAGCACTTCACGCGCGATGCGAATGATTTCCTGGCCGGCCGGGGTGACCTGGGTCAGGTGTTTGCCGCTGCGGGCGAAAATCTGGATGCCCAGCTCATCTTCGAGCATGCGCACCTGTTTACTGATGCCGGGTTGCGAGGTATAGAGCCCTTCTGCCGTCGAGGAGACATTCAGGTTGTGGTTAACCACTTCCACAATGTAACGAAGCTGCTGCAATTTCATATCTTATACCATCCTAGGTTAAACACTGCGGCTTACCCGCAGCCAGGTATATCGGTGTCGCCCCGGTATGCTGAAAATCACAAGCCATAAACACCGTGTTTTACCCTGATGGTGAAGAAAACGCCGTTGTTAATAAGCTTTAATAATAAAAAAACTTTTTATATAACCACTATACCACGTTGCAGCTTCAAGTATAGATCCGCGTCACACTATGATAACGATTATTTTGCATTGGTATCAACGTGAAACGGCGGTGGCGGAGGGATAAAAACAGCAAAGGATAGATCCGTTTACCCCTTTTCACCAATAAAAAAACCAGCCACCGGGGCTGGTTTTTCATCTTACCGGCAGGACAGCGGCCTTACTTCTTGCCTTCGACCCACTTGCCGTCCACGTAGAACGCGGACCAACCGGTCGCCTTGCCGTCTTTTTCAGAAGAGACGTACTGCTGTTTGGTTTTACGGCTGAAACGCACCAGCGTTTTATTGCCTTCGACATCCGCCACCGGCGCATCGGCCAGATAGCGCAACTTCTCCGGCAGGCGATCCTTGAAGCGAGCCAGCTCTTCCACCAGCGGCGCACGGGTCTCGCGCGATTTAGGGAAGGTGTTGGCCGCCAGGAACACGCCGGCAGCGCCGTCACGCAGCACGAAATAGGCGTCGGACTTCTCGCACGGCAGCTCCGGCAACGGCACCGGATCTTCCTTCGGCGGCGCGACATCGCCGTTACGCAGGATCTTGCGGGTGTTTTTACAGTTCTCGTTGGTACAGCCCATGTACTTGCCGAAACGCCCCATTTTCAGGTGCATTTCCGAGCCGCACTTGTCGCACTCCACCACCGGGCCATCGTAGCCTTTCAGGCGGAACTCGCCCTCTTCGATCTCATAGCCGTCACACGCCGGGTTGTTACCGCAAACGTGCAGCTTGCGCTGGTTGTCGATCAGATAGCTGTCCATCGCCGTACCGCATTTCTTGCAGCGACGGCGGGCGCGCAGCGCGTTGGTTTCCGCGTCGTCGCCTTCGAGGATGTTGAGCACTTCCGCTTCCGGCACCAGGTTGATGGTGGTTTTGCAGCGCTCCTTCGGCGGCAGCGCATAGCCGGAACAACCGAGGAACACGCCGGTGCTGGCAGTACGGATACCCATCTTGCGGCCGCAGGTCGGGCAGTCGATGCTGGTCATCACCATCTGGTTAGGCCGCATGCCGCCTTCTTCCGGATCTTTCTCCGCCGTTTCCAGCTGTTCGCTGAAGTCGACGAAGAACTCGTCCAGCACCGCTTTCCACTCGGCCTGGTTGTTGGCGACCTCATCGAGGCCGTCTTCCATGCGCGCGGTGAAGTCATAGTTCATCAGCTCGCGGAAGTTTTCTTCCAGGCGATCGGTGACGATCTCGCCCATTTTCTCGGCATAGAAGCGGCGACTTTCCACCCGCACATAACCGCGATCCTGAATGGTCGAGATGATGGAGGCGTAGGTGGACGGGCGACCGATGCCGCGTTTTTCCAGCTCTTTCACCAGCGAGGCTTCGCTGTAGCGCGCCGGCGGCTTGGTGAAGTGCTGGCTTGGGATCAGTTTCTGCAGATCCAGATCGCTGCCGATTTCGACGTATGGCAGGGTGCGATCTTCATCGCCTTTGCGCAGCGCCGGCATCACCTTGGTCCAGCCGTCAAAGCGTAGCGTACGGCCCTTGGCGCGCAGCTGATAATCGCCGGCTTTCACCGTCAGCGTGGTGGAGTCGTATTGCGCCGGCGTCATCTGGCAGGCGACGAACTGGCGCCAGATCAGCTGATACAGCTTCTGCGCGTCCGCTTCCATGTCTTTCAACTGCTCGGCGAGCACGTTCACGTCCGAAGGACGGATAGCTTCGTGCGCTTCCTGCGAATTTTCTTTGCTGCTGTACTGATTCGGCGCCTTCGGCAGGTATTTGTCGCCGAAGTTATCGCCGATGTAACCACGCACCATGTTGAGCGCATCCTGGCTCAGGTTGGTGGAATCGGTACGCATATAGGTGATGTGGCCGGCTTCATACAGCCGTTGCGCCATCATCATGGTTTTCTTCACGCCGAAGCTCAGGCGGGTGCTGGCAGCCTGTTGCAGCGTGGAGGTAATGAAAGGCGCGCCCGGCTTGCTGCTGGTCGGTTTGTCTTCGCGATCCAGCACCGTGTAGCGGGCTTTTTCCAGCAGCTTGACCGCGGCGTGAGTCTGCTCGCGGTTGACCGGCTTGAACGGTTTGTCGTGCGCGTGAGTCACTTCCATCTGCAGCGCGGTTTCACCCTTCGCCAGCAGATCGGCATGCAGCTCCCAGTACTCTTCCGGCACGAACGCCTTGATGTCGCGTTCGCGCTCAACCACCAGGCGCACCGCCACCGACTGTACGCGGCCGGCGGACAGGCCGCGGGCAATTTTTTTCCACAGCAGCGGCGAGACCATATAGCCCACCACGCGGTCCATGAACCGGCGCGCCTGCTGCGCGTTGACGCGATCAATGTTCAGCTCACCCGGCTGTTTGAACGCCTGTTGGATTGCGTTTTTGGTGATTTCGTTAAACACCACGCGGCTAAAGCGTTTGTCATCCCCACCGATCACTTCCCGCAGGTGCCAGGCGATGGCTTCCCCTTCGCGGTCAAGGTCGGTTGCGAGATAAATGTGGTCGGCGTTTTCCGCCAACGATTTTAACTCGGCGACCACTTTTTCTTTACCCGGCAGGATTTCATAATGCGCTTTCCAGCCGTGGTAAGGGTCGACGCCCATACGATTTACCAGCGCCGCCTTCTCATCTTTTTTAACTTTTTTCTTGGCTTTGTCTTCGGTTGAGTCAGCGCTCTTTTTGCTGGCTGAGCCACTGGTCGGCAAATCACGGATATGACCGACGCTGGACTTCACCACGTAGTCATTTCCTAAATATTTATTAATAGTTTTGGCTTTTGCCGGGGACTCAACTATTACGAGAGCTTTACCCATATTTACCTTTACCTAATTTATTTCTTCTAAAAAGAAGTCTTTTATCTCGCCGTGCCGCGGCAATTCGTGTCTCTTTTTTTATATTGCGGCAGTCTGGCAAGAGATCAACAGATTTTTTTCTTTTGGTTGCCCAACTGCTCAACCTGAACGCAAGTTGTTGATCCTGCCTGCTATTCACCCATGCCCCAGAAGTATGGCTGTGTGAGTTTTATTCATGGCGTAAACAAAACCTTCCACCCGACGCCGCAAAATCCCACACTGTACCTGATAAAAAGCGTCACGCAACCTAATTAGCACGGAAAGACCGATTTCGCCAACCGGCGGCCGCCCATGGCCATCCAGACGGCAAATAAACCTTAGTCGGTTTGCGGATAAAAGCGAACCGGCGTTAGAATATGCGCAGAGTTTTTAGTTTGGAGTCTAATAAATGCGCACAAATACTGCCCCTATCGGCCGCGAGGCCCTGCTGGCGGAAGCAAATAACATCATCCGCCAACACGAAGATTATCTGCACGGCATGATCGCCACCGACGTTGAACAAAAAAGCGGCGTTTTAGTTTTCCGCGGCGAATACTTTTTGGATGCCGATGGATTGCCCACCGCAAAAACCACCGCGGTATTTAATATGTTTAAACATTTGGCCCATCTGCTTTCGGAAAAATACCACCTGGTCGATTGAGAAAAGAAAACGGGGGCACCTGGCCCCCGCTGATTCACGCTATCGCCGCCGTTACAGCAGCGGCTTTTCACCACGCTGCCACCAGCGCAACAGCAAACGATCGACGCTTTCCGCCGCGCTTCCGGTGAAGCGATCCATCAGGCGTTTGCGGCGCGTATAGCGCACGGCGATCACTTCGTGGTTGTCCAGCTCGGCGATCAGCAAGTCATCGCTGGTGCCGATGGCGTCGATCAGCCCCTTCTCTTTCGCCTGTGAACCGAACCAGTGCTCACCGGTAGCGACGCTGTCGATGTCCAACGACGGACGCTGCTCATGCACGAAGCGCTTGAACAGATCGTGGGTTTCGTTCAAATCTTCGCGGAACTTCTCGCGCCCCTGTTCGGTGTTTTCACCGAACAGCGTCAGCGTGCGTTTGAACTGCCCGGCGGTGTGCAACTCCACATCGATGTCGTTCTTTTTCAGCAGGCGGTGGAAGTTCGGGATCTGCGCCACCACGCCGATGGAGCCGATGATGGCGAACGGCGCCGCCACGATGCGATCCGCGACGCAGGCCATCATGTAGCCACCGCTGGCCGCCACTTTATCCACCGCTACCGTCAGGCGAATGCCGCCTTTGCGCAGGCGCTCCAGCTGCGAGGCCGCCAGGCCGTAGCCGTGCACCACCCCGCCCGGGCTTTCCAGGCGCAACAGAACTTCATCCTGCGCCGACGCTACCGCCAGCACCGCCGAGATCTCTTCGCGCAGCGAGGTGACTTCGTGCGCGTCCATGCTGCCCTTGAAGTCCAGCACATACAGGCACGGCTTGGCCACTTCGACCGCGCCGGACTTGGCGCGCTGCTTCTTCAGCTTGTCGTCGGCCTTGGTCTGCTTCTTGAACTGTTTCAGCCAGACCTTCTGCTCGGCGGTGTCCATACGCGCCAGGCGCATATCACGCTGCATCTCGCGATACTGTTCACCGAGATCGGTCAGCTGCAGCTCCCCTTTCTGGCGGTTCTTGCGTTGCCCCAAACTGACCGCCAGGATGGCCAACGCGGCGATGGCGAGCACCACCGTGGCGACCTTGGCCAGAAACAGGCCATAAACAGATATAAACTCCACAGATTCCGCCTTTATTTACAGGTTGTTAGTATGCTTCTTTTCATTTTAGCCAACCGCAGCGGCTGCTGTCGCGGCTAAATGAAAATTCATTGCGCACGGATCATCACTATGGGGACGATTCAAGGCCGAACCAAGCCGCCGCCGCCGCGCTTTTGTTACAAAAGAATGCCATTTCAGCCTGCTACGCATTGAAAATGCCCGCGGATTAAGGCATATAACACCCATTATTCATCAATACGATGAGACGGATTCGCTGCGCGGCCCGCAGACGGTCGAGCCTTCGCTCCCGCCCCGGCCGCGCGTTTCACCCTTGCTCCCCGATATCTGCGGGAGAACAGCCACCCAGGCGAGGATTTATCGTGCATTACCAACCCAAACAAGATCTGCTCGAACAACGTATCATTTTGGTCACCGGCGCCGGCGACGGCATCGGCCGCGAAGCGGCGCTGACCTATGCGCGCTTCGGCGCTCAGCTGGTGCTGCTGGGGCGCACCGAGAGCAAACTGCTGGCGGTACAACAAGAGATCGCGGCCCAGGGCGGTGCCCCGGCCCGGGTGGTGACGCTGGACTTGCTGCACGCCACTCAGGAGCAATGCCGGCAAATAGCCGACGATCTGGCGAGCCAGATCCCCCGCCTTGACGGCGTGCTGCACAACGCCGGCCTGCTCGGCGACATCGCACCGATGGCCGATCTGTCGATGACCATGTGGCAAGAGGTGATGCAGGTTAACGTCAACGCCACCTTTATGCTGACTCAGGCGCTGCTGCCGCTGCTGCTGAAATCCCACGCCGGCTCGCTGGTGTTCACCAGCTCCAGCGTCGGGCGTACCGGCCGCGCAGACTGGGGTGCCTATGCGGTGTCGAAGTTCGCCACCGAGGGCATGATGCAGGTGTTGGCCGACGAGTACAAAAACCGCAATATGCGGGTGAACTGCATCAATCCGGGCGGCACCCGCACCAAAATGCGCGCATCCGCCTTCCCGCACGAAGACAAGAACAAGCTGAAAACCCCGGCCGATATCATGCCGCTGTATCTGTATCTGATGGGCGAAGACAGCCGCCGCAAAACCGGCATGAGCTTCGACGCGCAGCCGAACCGTAAACCCGGCGCGGCCGAATAAGAAGGAGCGTTTCATGGCGGAAGATCGTCATCAACAGCGTCAGCAGCGCCTGAAAGAACAGGTCGATGCCCGCATCGCCGCCGCGCAGGACACCCGCGGCCTGCTGTTGGTATTTACCGGTAACGGCAAGGGTAAAACCACTGCCGCCTTCGGCACCGTCACCCGGGCGGTCGGCCATGGCATGCGCGCCGGGGTGATCCAGTTCATCAAGGGCGAGTGGCCGAATGGCGAAAAGAATCTGCTGCAGCAACACGGCGTTGAATTCCAGGTGATGGCCACCGGTTTTACCTGGGAGACGCAGAATAAAGCCGGCGATACCGCCGCCTGCCAGGCGGTGTGGCAGCACGGCAAGCGCATGCTGGCCGACCGCAGCCTGGATCTGGTGCTGCTGGACGAAGTGACCTACATGCTGACCTACGACTATCTGGAACTGGAAGAGCTGAAGGCAGCGTTGCTGGGGCGCCCTGCGCACCAAACGGTGATCTTGACCGGGCGCGGTTGCCATCGCGATCTGCTGGAACTGGCGGATACGGTCACGGAGATGCGGCCGGTGAAACACGCGTTCGATGCAGGCGTGAAGGCGCAACAGGGGATCGATTGGTAACAAAAAGTTCTGGCCCCGAACGGGGCCAGAATGAGGGATTAGCTGCGTTTGCTTGGCTTGCCCGGTTTACCCGGCTTGCTGCCTGGCGCACTGCGGCGGCCGCTGCCGGCCACCTGAGAGTGGCGCTTGACCGCGCGGCGGATCTGGTTGGCCTTCACGCGGCGGCGCTCACGCTCCACCGGCATTTTGCTGACCGTTTCCGGCTTCAATTCCACCAGCTCGCGCAGGTAGTTGATCGCCGGCAGATCCAGCTCGGCCCAGCCGCCACGCGGCAGGCCTTTCGGCAGATCGATGTCGCCGTAGCGCACGCGGATCAGGCGGCTCACCTGCACGCCTACGGCTTCCCACAGGCGACGCACTTCACGGTTGCGGCCTTCGGTCAGGGTCACGTTATACCACTGGTTGAGGCCTTCGCCGCCCTGGAAGCTGATAGTGCGGAAGGCGGCCGGGCCGTCTTCCAGCTGCACGCCTTTGCTCAGCTGCTTCACTTTCGCATCGTCGACCTGGCCGAACACGCGTACCGCGTACTCGCGCTCCACTTCTCGGCTCGGGTGCATCAGACGGTTGGCCAGTTCGCCATCGGTGGTAAACAGCAGCAGACCGGAGGTGTTGACGTCCAGACGCCCTACCGCCACCCAGCGCGAACCGCGCAGCTTCGGCAAGCGATCGAACACCGTCGGGCGGCCTTCAGGATCGCTGCGGGTGCACAGCTCGCCTTCCGGTTTGTAGTAAGCCAGCACCCGGCAAACCACCTCTTCGGATTCTTTGATCGACAGGACATGGCCATCCAGACGAATTTTCATCGCTGGGATCACTTCAACGCGATCGCCCAGCTTGGCGACCTTGCCGTCGACGCTGACGCGCCCGGCTTCAATCATGGTTTCGATTTCACGACGCGAGCCATGCCCGGCGCGCGCTAAAACTTTCTGTAACTTTTCGCTCATTGAGCAACCTCTAATGTCGCCTTCACAGGCGTCGGGGGGATAACCGCCGCGGCTGACCGCCACAGCGGTAATAATACGTTTATCAGGATCGAACCGCGCATTATACAGGCTTTCTAAGGTGTTGAAACCCACTTTATTGGCGGTGGCCCCCTTCAGGCGGCGTTCACTGCGCTAAAAAATCCTCCACCGCCCACAGCACCGCGTCAGGCCGTTCCAGAATGCCGAGGTGAGTGCGAGCCTCTCCTAGACGCACCACGGAGAAAAACGGCTGCTCGGCGGCAAATGCCTGCTGCTGCCGCAGATAGCCGTCGCGGCGATCCAACGAGTAGATATGCCGGCACGGCGGCGTCGCGCTCATGCCCGCCAGGCGTTGCAGCGGCGAGCCGAATTGCCGGTAGGCCTGTTCGATGGCCACGCCGGCGGCACGCCAGAGCCGGTAGTCTTCCTGCGCCATCTCGACCTCCAGATGGTGTTTGACCCGATCGTGGCGTATGCCCCCCTGCCAGAAGTCGAACAAGGCGTCGCGCGCCGCCAGCCACTGCTGCGGCTGCTGCATACGGCTCACCGCCGTAAAGAACGCCGGCTCCGGCTGCGTCATGATCCAGTCGAGAAACACCATGCCCCGTACCCGCTGCGGAAACGCTTCGGCCAACGCCACCGCCAGCCAGCTGGCGTGCGCCACCGACAGGGTGATCACGTTGTCCAAACGCAGCGCCGTCAGCAGTTGGCGCACATCTTCCAGCAAATCGTCCGCCGCCAGCGACATCTCCGCCGCTTTTGACGACAAACCGTGGCCGCGCCAGTCGATGCTGATCACCCGATAGCGCTCGGCGGCCAGAGCGATGAACGGCTCAAACACGGTTTTCGGTTCGCACCAGCCGGGCAGCAACACCAACGTTAGCGGTCCTGAGCCGATATCCTGATAATCGAGCGTCATGTTGGCGCTGTGAAATGCGGTCATATTACCTCCTGCGCGTCTCTCCCCGACCCGTTCGGGAAGTACCGACGGGGATAAGGTGACAGCGCAGCAGGCATTGAGCTATTGAAGTTCGTGCGGAAAGAGTCCGAACGCACCTTATGAAAAAATGCGCACGAATTGGAGGGGAAACTTAATGGCGCACGCAGGGATAAGCGGCGGTTAGCGCCAGCATGATCACCGACGGTGCGGAATAATGCAGCTGCTCAGGATGCTCGTTCAAATACTGCATTACCGCGTCGGCGGCTACGCCGATGCTCATCCCGGCTTCCGGGCAGATATTGCGATTGCCCTGCATGGAATAGGTATCGAATACGCCGGCGACGTATCCCATAAACATGCCGCCATTCAGCGCTTCGGCCACGGTGGCTTCACCGCTTTTATTTTTTACGTAACCGCCGGATTCCGCCAACAAACCGCTGCCCGAATAAAACCCCGCATTTGCCATGGAGGAAAATAATAAGGCCGCTAAAAAAGAAACCTGTTTAATCATTGCTGCGCATCCTGCCCATCATCAACTCTGAAGTATTCAAGAATAGCGGCTTTCATGCGAAATAGCGTCGCTTCAGCCGATTTTCAGACAATGAGCAAGGTGGCAACAATTGACATCAACGGAAAGGCGCCGCGTCACCCGCCCCTTCGCGTACCACTTCCGGTGAGGATTCGGTCAGATCGATAACCGTCGTCGGCTGTTGGCCGAGGAAGCCGCCGTGGATCACCAGATCGACCACCTTGCCCAGGTGATCGCCGATCTCTTCCGGATCGGACTCGGCAAAGTCATTGCCCGGCAGCATCAGCGTGGTGGACATCATCGGTTCGTTCAGCGCCTCCAGCAGCGCCAACGCAATCGGGTTCGACGGCACGCGCAGGCCGATGGTTTTGCGCTTTTCATTCATCAAACGGCGCGGCACTTCTTTGGTCGCTTTCAGAATGAAGGTGTAGTTGCCCGGCGTATTGTTTTTGATCAGGCGAAACGCCGTATTATCGACGTGCGCATAGGTCGACAGCTCGGACAGATCGCGGCACATCAGGGTAAAGTTGTGGTTGCCGTCCAACTGGCGGATGCGACAAATGCGCTCCATCGCCGCCTTCTCTTCCAGCATGCAACCCAGCGCATAGCCGGAATCGGTGGGATAAACGATCACGCCGCCCTTGCGCAGCACCTCAACCGCCTGGTTAATCAAACGCGGCTGCGGGTTGTCCGGGTGAATATAAAAAAGCTGACTCATGACTTGCTCCTAAAATGATGCCCGCGCGCGTTGCCACGCGCGTAAAATCAGACCGCCTCGCCCGGCTGCGGCCAATCGCGCCACACCGGCTCAACGCCGCCCGGCAGCCACAGTTTGCGGCCCAGTTCGATCCACGAACAAGGCTGATGAAAATCAGAGCCTTGCGAGGCCAACAGGCGGTAGTCCTGGGCGTATTTCGCCAATTGCGAGCGCTCATGCGGCGCCTGCTGACACTGCGCCACTTCCATGGCGTCGCCGCCGTGTTCGGCGAAATGCGCCAGCAAACGTTTCAACCACTTCGCGGTCAGATCGTAACGGCCGGGATGCGCCATCACCGCCTGACCGCCCGATTGATGAATCGCATCAATGGCTTGTTCTATTGTACACCACTGCGGCGGCACGTAGCCGGTTTTGCCCTTGGCCAGGTATTTCTTGAACACCTGCGCCATGTTGTCCGCCACGCCAATCTCCACCAGGTAACGGGCGAAATGGCCGCGGGTCACCGCACCGGCCCCCGCCAACCGCTGGGCGCCGGCATAGGCGTCGGGAATGCGCGCTTTACCCAGCCGCACGCCGATCTCCTGCGCACGGCGATTGCGGCGTTCGGTTTGTTCCGCCAATAGCGCCACCAGTGCCGGGTGCGCGACATCCATGCCCAACCCAACGATATGGATTTCATGATTTTCCCACAGCGTCGAGATTTCCACTCCGTTGATCAGCCGCAGCGGCAACGCCTGCTCCGCAATGGCCGCGGCGGCCTCGGCCAATCCGGCGGTGGTATCGTGATCGGTGATCGCCAGCACGCCCACGCGCATCTCGACCGCACGCTGTACCAGCTGCGTCGGCGTCAGGTAGCCGTCGGAGGCGGTCGTGTGGCTGTGGAGGTCGTACAGAGTAAAAGCGGTGGATTGGGGGTTACTGTCTGTCAAAACGGCTATCCGGCAATGGCTTGGTTTTCTATCATACCCGCGATCGGCGGCCGGACGGAAATCTATTCTGCCCTGGCCGCAGACGCCAGGCGGATGATGAATATAATTCACGCTGACCGCTAAAACATTGTGCAAAAAGAGGGTTGACTTTGCCGCCACGAACCAGTTAACTAGTACACAAATTCACGGCAACGGCCGTGTCAGATGAGCATTAACAGAGAGAGTCGGCAAATGAACAACTACATTTCTCTTCACGGTTGGTGGCGTACCTCCCTCTTGCGGGCGGTGTAATCGCGCATAGCTGTCATCTGACAATGCAGATTTCCTGAGCCCGCACCTGATGCGGGCTTTTTTATGGACAGAATTCACTGGAACCACCGATGATGAACACCAAACCACAACTGACATTGCTGAAGGCGCAAGCCAGCTACCGGGGAGACCCCACCACCATTTTCCACCAGCTGTGCGGCGCCCGTCCGGCCACCCTGCTGCTGGAATCAGCGGAAATCAACAGTAAACAGAATCTGCAGAGCCTGCTGGTGATCGACAGCGCGCTGCGTATTACCGCACTGGGCCACACCGTCAGCGTGCAGGCGCTGAGCGCCAACGGCGCGGCGCTGCTGCCGCTACTGGACGAAGCGCTGCCGCCCGAGGTGCGCAATCAGACGCGCCCCAACGGCCGCGAGCTGACCTTCCCGGCGATCGACGCGGTGCAGGACGAAGACGCCCGCCTGCGCTCACTGTCGGTGTTCGACGCGCTGCGCACGCTGCTGACCCTGGTGGACTCTCCGGCGGACGAGCGCGAAGCCGTGATGCTGGGCGGCCTGTTCGCCTACGATTTGGTCGCCGGCTTCGAAGACCTGCCGGCGCTGCGCCAGGATCAACGCTGCCCGGACTTCTGCTTCTATCTGGCGGAAACCCTGCTGGTGCTGGATCACCAATGCGGTACGGCCCGTCTGCAGGCCAGCGTCTTCAGCGAGCAGGCGAGTGAAACGCAGCGTTTGCAGCAACGTCTGGAACAGCTGCAGGCCGAATTGCAACAAACCCCGCAGCCGATCCCGCATCAAACGCTGGAGAACATGCAGCTGAGCTGCAACCAGAGCGACGAAGAGTATGGCGCGGTGGTCAGCGGGCTGCAGGAAGCGATCCGCCAGGGCGAGATTTTCCAGGTGGTGCCATCGCGCCGCTTCTCCCTGCCGTGCCCGGCGCCGCTGGCGGCCTATCAGACCTTGAAAGACAACAACCCCAGCCCGTACATGTTCTTCATGCAGGATGAGGACTTCACCCTGTTCGGCGCTTCGCCGGAGAGCGCGCTGAAATACGACGCGGGCAATCGCCAAATCGAAATCTACCCGATCGCCGGCACCCGCCCGCGCGGCCGCCGTGCCGACGGTTCGCTGGATCTGGATCTCGACAGCCGCATCGAGCTGGAAATGCGCACCGACCACAAAGAGCTGGCCGAGCACCTGATGCTGGTCGATCTGGCGCGCAACGATCTGGCGCGCATCTGCCAGGCCGGCAGCCGCTACGTGGCCGACCTGACCAAGGTAGACCGCTATTCGTTCGTCATGCACCTGGTTTCCCGGGTGGTGGGCACCCTGCGCGCCGATCTCGACGTGCTGCACGCCTACCAGGCCTGCATGAATATGGGCACCCTGAGCGGCGCGCCGAAAGTGCGGGCGATGCAGCTGATCGCCGCCTCTGAAGGCACGCGCCGCGGCAGCTACGGCGGCGCGGTTGGCTACTTCACTGCCACCGGCGATCTGGATACCTGCATCGTCATCCGTTCCGCCTACGTTGAAGACGGCATCGCCACCGTGCAGGCCGGCGCCGGCGTGGTGCTGGATTCCATCCCGCAGGCGGAAGCCGACGAAACCCGTAATAAAGCCCGTGCCGTGCTGCGCGCCATCGCCACTGCGCACCATGCCAAGGAGGTGTTCTGATGGCCGATATCCTGTTGCTCGACAACGTCGACTCCTTTACCTACAACCTGGTCGATCAGCTGCGCGCCAGCGGCCACCAGGTGGTGATTTACCGTAACCAGATCGCCGCCGAGGTGATCATCGAACGCCTGGCGCACATGACTCAGCCGGTGCTGATGCTGTCGCCGGGCCCCGGCACGCCGTCCGAAGCGGGCTGCATGCCGGAACTGCTGCAGCGCCTGCGCGGCCGGCTGCCGATCATCGGCATCTGCCTCGGCCACCAGGCGATCGTCGAAGCCTACGGCGGCCGGGTCGGCCAGGCGGGCGAGATCCTGCACGGCAAAGCCTCGGCGATCGTTCACGATGGCGCAGGCATGTTCGCCGGCATGGCCAACCC
>DWQP01000022.1:0-45346 GCA_018237385.1 Apodemia murphyi | reverse complement strand
TGCGTCTGGTGAACAGGGTCTTTGACATGTAAGACCTTTCAATCAGAAAAAAGGTTACCTCAGCGCGAACTTTGCAACAGTGCCAGATGAAAAGCCATTCTGGATGAACGTAAACGCTCAGACGGATAGCAAAACAACGGCTGACGGTCGCCGTATCCGATCGCAATCACTTTCACTCATGGCTAAGAATATTGACCAAGCGTCCGAAGGGATCGCGAACGAAAAAGCGACGAACCCCCCAGGGCTCGGTGGCCGGCCCATACTCGATGCGAAATTCGGATTCCGATGTAAATCGGTGGATCTCATCGAAATTGTCGACCTCAATGGAGAGGTCAGGAACCGGCGTTCCCGATCCCCCCTCGGAGGCGATGCTGATCTGTGGAGCCATATGGGTATCAGACGAATAGGTGACGATCCATCCATGATCCATCACAAGCTCCATTCCGAGGATGTCTCTATAAAAGCGCTTCGCATCCTCCAGTCTGTTTGCATTGATGTTCATGACGATGCGTTTCACGACCACGGTAATTCTCCTCTGTTCTGGATTGATTTTCAAAAAACCGGGCTGCGCCGATGATGCCTGCTGACCGTCACGACCTAGTGGACAGCTCAATATCCAAAGATGCTCGAAGGGATCGCGAACACGACCTTCATGCTTTCCATACGAGCGATCTTGAATGGGAACGATAATTTCGCTTCCCTCATGAACCATCCGGGCTGCGGTGTCGTCAGGCTCAGAGGTTGTTAGGCTCAGTAAAACTGCCGCCCCACCAAGTGCTGCAGGAGACATCCATTGCCTGGCAACAACTTGTTCGTTGCCAGGGATATCGTAGAGCCGCGAATTCTCATAAAGGCGCTGATGATCATTCCGTCGTCATTCGTGTACTTTTCCAGAGCGAGATATTATTTCGATAAATATCAACATGATGAATGGATATCCAATAGCTCGCATGTCTCATCATAAGCATTTCTCGTTTTTCCTTCAAACTCTCATTACTCTCCGCCGCCCCAGCTACAAAGTTCGATTATTGACCAGGCTCGTTCTCTAATCATCAAATCGATGCTTGAGATTTCCGCCATTGCACACACCGATCAGGAGATGCCGGCGTTCTTCCCTTCATCGAGCCACCTTCGCATGATCTTCCGCCAACACCGCATTGTCCTTTGCAACTTTGAGAAAGGCTAGCCGGGCGGCGATATGGCGCAATCATGAACGTCTCAAATTAAATCGATGCGTTCTGATAGCTGAAGGGTAGTGTCATGAATTCACCTCTACAGCAGGGCTATTGGTCTTCCATGCCTGTGCCTTCGACATGGGGTTTCACAAGGTTCGGCTATCCATCGCCTCTGTCGATAATTTCCCACCAAGCACCCAATGCATCAAGTAGCGGCACCAATCTTCCTCCCGCCTGCGTCAGGCTGTATTCGACGTGAAGTGGATAGCTAGAAAATTCGGTGCGGTCAACGATGCCGGCGTTCTCGAGCTTGCGTAGTTCAAGCGCCAACATCTTGTGAGAGATCGCCGGGTTGTCTCGACGGAGATCACTAAATCGTTTGGTGCCCTCCTTGAGGTAGTAGATCAATAGGGTCGGCCAGCGGCCACTGAGCACCTGCATGACCTCTTCAATTGGACAGCGAGAAACAAGCGTTTTCATTAGGTTCCCATGGTAACGAAAAAGTGCGTAATTTACATGGTGTCGCGATCATCTATCATCGCGCTTGGCCACGTGGCCTGACTATTAGACATAACGGAGATCAAAAATGGAACCAATCCTTATCTACGGCTTTCCCGCGGGAAGTTCTATGGGACTCGTCGCTAGCCTTGAGTGGCTGGGAAAACCCTACAAGCTCTGTCGTGTTGACATGCTCAACGAAATGCGCGAGCCGAGCTACAAGCGTCTCAACCCTCGCGTTGAGACGCCAGTCCTGATCACAGATCAGGGCTTTGTGTTGACCGAGACCATGGCCATTTCGAGCTGGCTGGAGGCCCGAGATACCGAACGTAAGATCAGCTTCGCTCCACTGTCTCCCGAGGCCGACCGGATGCATCAGCTGATGGCGTTCATCAACACTGGCTTTACAGCTGCATTCACTCCGCTATGGAGCGCAATGGAAATGAATGCGCCAAACCCGGTCATGCATTCCGCCCTAATCGAATGGGGGGTTGAACGAGTTATTGATCGCCACGATCGTCTTGAAGAGATGATAGGAGAATCTCAGTTCCTGCTGGGCGATCGTCCCACGCTTGCAGATGGCGTTCTGATTGGGGTCGCGCGCTGGCTGGATTTTCACCAAGTGGCTGACAAGAATCGGTGGCCAAAACTGGCCGCCCTTAGAAGCCGCATTGAAGCCGATCCTGCCGTGCACTATGCAACAGCGCTGGAGAGTGGAGAATCCCATCTTGGCAATGGTGCCAACAGGGGGTCGGTGACGCTGGAGGAAGTGATTGACCGGTTCGGGTGCAAATAGCGACTTGTACAGAAAACGCATTTTCGCGGAGATGACATAGGTATCGACCCTCAACGAAAAATCGTTCTGGACATAGGGATGCATACGGATCGGCGATAGTTGACATCATTTTACGGGATGGAATTAGCTCATGCCTTCACTTAAAACTATAAAGTTCGACATCCTCGCATTGGGGGCTGATATCCATGTGGATACCACGACGCCAGATCTGTTCTTCTTCAGAGGGGAGGAGCGCCACATGCCCTTCGCCACCATTGTTACCCAGGACACTGCGTTCGATAGCTTTTCCAAGTTGGATGCCGATGGTGCCTTTAGGTTGAATATCGGACTCGATCGCATGGCCTTCGCGGAATTATTTCCTGATCTTGATTCGCGGTCGGCGCTAGAAAAGGCCGATTTTGACTACACGGCACGCGACAGGCTTATGCCGCATCCAATCTATGGCCGTATGCATTGGGTCTGCGTAATCACTCCTGATGCAGTCTACGACGAATGCTTGATTCTGCTGAACAAGGCATACATAAGGCTTGGCCCGTAAGATGATCGTAAGAGAGGGGGCATTGCTGCGTCTGTCAACACGCTTGCGGTAGCGGCAGGCGCAGCTAACACTGGTCCGCATCTGAGTAGCGCCTGTTTATGTTGCAACAACAACGTATACGGCTGGCAGATTTCCTATAGCGAAATTCTGGTAATGGAGCGATACAGGAATGGTAGTTAGGTTAAAGGCTCGGTTATCCCAACATGCTATTTAACATAAGCACATTATGTGAACTTTTTAACATTTTCAATAAGTTATAGCGTAGCACCCCTGCGGGGTGAGCACGGCTGCTTTGCAGCCTCAACCGTCTATTAGCCGGATTGGATGTCAACCGCCAGCGTTCTTACACGCTGCCGTAACCTATCTGCCGGCAGTGCGTCGATATCCGGCAACATCGCGGCCAGAGACAGGGCCTGGATGGCCAACTCAATCGCCCTCGGCAGATCAGCATGCTCATAGCGGATGTAGGTACGCATCGAAACCCCAAACTCCTTTGACGCCCGTTCCTGTGTCCATCCCAGTCCCGTTCGCCATAGTTTCAGCTCAAATCCCGTCATCAACGCTCCCTAAAACATGTCATTTTGTCATATTATAGCAATGCAGTTTGGCAAACAATGGCGCCAGTAGCAAGTGACGATCACGCCTGGAAACACAACATTTAGTACCTCATTCAGCTGATTTAGACACAACATCTTGTGTCTCCCGGAGCTGGCTGGCAGATAACGATCAGACCCTCTGAAATCGTGCTAAATCGCAACAGTTCAGAGAGGGGTTTGAGGCCGTTAAAAACGGCGTCAACGGCAGAAAATATCTCAACGTGAGTTTTCGTCCCACTGGGCGTCAGACCCCGTGTCCCCCCATCGAATTACATGCATAAAAAACGCCATCCTGTAGGATGGCGTTATCTATAAATATTACTTGAAAATCCTGGACGTTAAAGAAGTTTAAACTTTTCCAATGTAGCTTTTACTTCCTTTCTTAAGCCAGATTCATCCAGTTCATAGTCCGCCCTATCAGCTTCAGGTTCAAAGCGTTCAGCTACCATGAATAACTCTTCACCACAATTTAGAACATTTTTATCTTGATCCTTAACACCGTATAGCTTCCGCCTTTCAACGCATATTTGCTCAGAAAATTGAATAGCTGTAACTTTTGAGGCCAGGAAATTTTTAGCCAGTTCAATTATCGACATTTTGTTCATAAGTCACCGGTCTCCAAATAAATTTTACCGTTCTGTGCATCAGGGTTGATTTTCCATCCTGACAGAAAATCACCATTAGGTTTAAGAACAACAACTCGCATAGTTTTAGGATTGAAATACACTTTAGACCCTTTCTCTCTTCGGTATGTCCCTTTCTCTACGGTTTCTTTGTCTGCTAAATGCGCCTCAATAGCATCCCTGAACTTAGTCAACGTTTCACGATTTTTCTTCGTGTCACTAACCCCAAAATCACCAGCATGTTTATACTTTCTGTCCAGTTGCTTACGCGTAAATCGCCCCGAGTCAAGAGGATCACTCAGCACTACATACACCGGCTCCACACCCGTTCCCGACGCATCCGGTCGCCAGTAGATAAAATCCTGTAGTCCGTTGTGGTCTGCGACCGGCGTCGTGGTCACCGTGATGGTGTCCACCGGTTTCACTTCCGTGCCAGTATGGACAGGGGTCACCGGGACCGGAGTCGGTGGTGTGCCGGTATTTGACGGCGTTGAGGGCGGCTGAGCCGGGTTAATCAGGATGGTCCGCGCAGGGACGCCTGCACCGGCAATTGCCGGAACGGTAATACGGTCCAGTCCTGTTTTCGGATCACGCACCCCCGTCAGCACCTGCACCGCAGCCGGAATACCGCCGTTATCGGTTTTCATCAGCTGCAGCGCCAGTTGTCCATTGCTTTTCACCAGACTCCCACGCGCCGGCATATTCACGGTTTTCATCCCGGCCTCTATCGCCTTCGCATCCGCCAGAGCCCGCGCCGGAAACGCAAACAGCGCAGGAACGTCGCGCCCTGGAACTTGATCACTACCCTGACCAGCAGGTTTTGAATGGAACCAAAGAGTCGCCATCGATGCCTTAAGAAGCCCCGGACTGACCGCGGGAACGGACAGTTTGGACAGCGCATTACTGAACCAGTTGGTAATACTGCCTGCCACATCACCGGCAGCTGTCCACACTCCGGCTCCGGCCAACGCCATCTGCGCCGTCCCCGGCGTCTGATTCAGCACCATCGCGCCCGGCGCTTTGAGCGCCTTATTCGCTTCTGCTACCATCGCCGATGTATACACGGGAGCGGGTTTCACCCCGGCTTTGTCGAACAAAGCCTTACGTGCTTCCTCGGCCTTACGTGCTTCCTCGGCCTTACGGGCTTCCTCTGCCTTGCGGGCTTCCTCTGCCTTGCGGGCTTCCTCTGCCTTGCGGGCTTCCTCGGCCTTGCGGGCTTCCTCGGCCTTGCGGGCTTCCTCGGCCTTGCGGGCTTCGGCTTTCGCTCTTGCCTGCGCGTCCAGTTCCCGTTGCAACCCTTCGTTACGTTGCCCGCTGAATACATGGAGAAATTGCGCAAACCGCTGCATGTATATTCTTTTTGCGTTCGCACCATCGCCTCGACGACAGGCATCCAGCAATTCACGATAATGCTTGTCGTTTTTTATATATGGGCAATTTTTCTTTCCGCAGATAAAACAAATATTATTGGCCAGACATTCTTTGACTTTTTCATCCAACCCGGGGATCGGAATTGCAGTGACCGTCAGGGTTTCCTCTCCATTTTCCCAATTCCAAGATCCGTTTTGCCAATATAATCCGGGTTCAGGTGGCACCCCGTTATTATAATTATACGGATCGTATTTAACTTCCCATTTATGCTCCATAAAATCTCCTTTTTGATATCTGTCATTTCGCACACAAACCCTGTGTTTATATATAGTGTTTGATGCTAAACCCTCCTTTCAAGCCCGTCAATCAAATGATAATCATTCTCGTCTGTGCCAAACATGACACAAAAAAGCAGCCGCCTGCGACGGCTGTCACATTGACAAAGGTGGGTTAATCCCGGCTGCGCGTCCGTTCCCACTCCAGCTTCTGCAACCAGTCATACTCCCGGGGGATATTCTGAAAGGAGAGTAGAGAGCATTAAATTTCAACTTAAACAATGAATTATCTCTTTAACGTACGTTTTCGTTCCATTGGCCCTCAAACCCCGTTACCCGTTGTTACCCCAACCATTCTCGCCGGGGTAACAAATTTTTCCCTTTAAAATCACATCTGTAACCTGTGTAACCCCTGTTACCCCCGCAAATCGATAAAGGCATAGGCCGATTCACCGAAATGCCCTTCTCTGGCGGGCCATTCCTTCCCCAAAGTGACACCTAACTCATTGAAAAAAGGCCACGTTGTGTAGCCGGAGTGACAACCGTGTTTGATTGAGCGGTTGTGCCGGTTATCGGACACTGTTCACACAACATAACGAACTGGAGTTTTTTTCGATGACCACCAAGACCCCGCTTGTCGCACTGTCTGAAAGCTTGTTGCAGCAACAACCCGGCTTTGATGACGCACGTAACGGCTTTTACAAAAAGAAAACGGAGCTGAATGACATCCGTCAGGTCATTGCGACCACACACGATAAGAAACGCGCAGCGGAAGAGCAGGCCGTCATGGACGACAAAGGCTGGCGTAAGCGGTTCCGCAAGGCAAAGGGCGAACTGACGCCGGAGATGCAAGACCTGCATACCCAACGCATTATCAAACGTGAACTGGTGAATGAATACGACGGGCTGCTGGCCGAACTGGAAGATGATAAGGAAGAGGCGATGGTTGCGGTCTGCAACGCCGCCAGTGATTATGACCAGAAGCACCGCGCGCTTTTGCGCACCTACTCCGAAATGACGCTGGAGGTTGCGCTGGATCAAGCCTCAATCCTGATCCGCGCGGTTGCTTTACGACTCCATGCCCAGTCGCGTCTCGGCCACGATGAACAGCAGTTCCATAACAACAACCTGTGCGCGCGAGATCCACACGGTGTCGTGATGCAGGAAGTCATGCAGGCACTGGTTGAACGTGCCACTAATTTCCACCTGAGTACAGATGGCGACCCTATTCTTGAGGCGATTGGGTTGTACGGCCCGGATTTCAGTGGCCTTGACCAGAGGCTAATTAACAGCCCGGCCTCACGAATCAAACTCGGCAAGGAAATCGCCGCCCGCAAACAAGCCAAAGCGGAAGAGGAGGAATAACCATGATGCGCTGCCCTTTCTGTCGCAGCGGTGCACATACGCGCACCAGTCGTTATCTGACGGAACAGACCAAAGAGGCTTACTACCAGTGCCAGAATATCGACTGCTCCAGCACCTTTAAGACGCGCGAGAGTATCGAACACGTGATCCGCCAGCCATTGCCGCCACAACCGCTCATGGCGCCGGTGTCACCGCCACCACAGCAGCAAATGCTGAACCGCTACGGAAGCCACCACCACGTGCATTGATGCCTCCCGACCCGCCCTCTTCCCGGTGCGGGTTTTTTATTACCTCACCCCCTCCCGTTTTGCGGCTTTTTCTCTGGCGGGCCTCTCTTTTTGAGCGTGCATGCATAGGGTGCATGATTTTGCATGCAAGAAAATGCATTTTTCACCCCCTCCCGCCCCAGCACTGGCGCGGTTTGGAGCCGGTCATGCAACTGCATGAAAAACGGTACATGAAGCGGGCAGGCGAGGCGGGGATAGCATTGCGCGCAGAAGGTAAGAAGCATAATTCATAGGAATGCCATTAACCCCCCTTCCAAGCCTTCGATTCTAAACAAACTGAAGACAGGAAAGTCGAAGAGCGCAACCTAAAACTTCGCAACAGGGAGTTAAGCCTACTTGAGAATAGGATGAGCCAGAAGGGTTACACGATGTGTTCTGCAAACAGTTTGGGGCATATTAGAAAGGCCTGCATGCAGGCCTAGAAGGACGTCAATGCATAAAATTTCCCTGATGTTGATTGTATGCGATTTGACCTGCAAAACTATAGTGACTCACTAAAATGCAGTCCAATGGGTTCAGCAGATCAATAATGGCGTATTGATCGGCGAAAACGATCACTTCTTTTCTAGATAGGTATCCCAAAAAGTACAAAACTCTTAAAAATATCAAATGAGTGCACTCTTGATACGCCTTTCATGGCGAAGTATAATTGCCAAAATGAACAATTAATGAGCAATTGAAATGAAAAAACAGAACAATAGGAAATCTAAAAAAAGAAACAATAGGATTACAGCAATCAACAAAAAAGCCAACCAACCCATTCAGCCTATTGATAATTTCATTAACTATTGCGAAAATTTAACAATAAGTGCAGAAATAACAAACAAATATGATGCTGACTATTATTTCTGTAAAGCGATCATTGCTAGAGAAGAAAAGCAATTCCAACTAGAACGGCAATCAATCATAAACTTACTCATGCTCATTGATGATAGCCCATCTGAGTTAATTAATGGTGTGTTAAGTGGTAATTTAGAGTGTGGGTTTTCAGAAAACACAAAAAAAATATTATCCTCAATAAGAGTAACCACTGAAAACATTCATCCATACATTCAATTAATAACCGCTTTCATTTTGTCCGGCACAAAGCAACAAATACAAACTTATTTTAACTGTTTCATGGGTAAATCAGCAAACACCATTGCAGACTTTCCCCAGTTAGATATCAACAAGGTTTCAGATACAAACCTGATGATATTTTATGAATTCACCCATAGAATTTTGATTGATGATAGTTCAAATTTAGCCACACTAGAAAAACTAACAACCTTTATCTTCAATAGGGTAAACGGAAATGCATGTGAAAGCTTATTGTTTTTCGTTTCCTATTTTAAATTAAACAGCAATGACGCCACAGGAGCCATCGAAGCCGCCAGACAATATTTAGATGCTGAGAGCCTGCCTGTTAACACGACGAATTATTTAACAACTCTCGCATGGAATACTGCTTTAGCGGCAATACGAATTGCAGATATAGACGAAGCTGAGTTTTGGCTTGATTATATTGAGGATGAAGAAAAACACAAAAAAATAGCAGAAGACATTGAATCAGTGATAGAAAAGTCTCAGGCAAAAGTTAACCACCCTTTAAATCCGGAGAACATACATCCAGAGCACATTGATAAAATTTGCACTGTTGATCTAATAACTTTATGTGCCTTTCTCGATGGATGCGGTGATGACTGGGGTCTAAAAGAACTCAAACGCGCAGGTAAATATATTTACCCTTCCGAATCTCTGACCATAAAATCATTCAAGTTATTAGCTCTAAAGGGAATTATTAAAATCCCTCAGGTAACTTTCAACAATATTCCTGATAAATATTTAAGTGATTTCGACACCATTGTTTTCAATTATAAATTCCATACTAACATTATAGGAGTTAGTGACACGAAACAAATAGCTCTCAGTATCCTATTAGAAGAGATTGAACGGAGGGATGACCGATTCGAGGCATCTCTAAATGTTTGGAAGGAAATATCCATAGGTTATTTCTATAGCGCAATGGAGTATTATTTAAATAACGTAAAAGATAATTGGGCTGTTGATTTCACTCTTAATGAAAAGACGGCGGAACGGATTTCGTTATCTGGTCTAAGTGCAAAAGAATTATCTTCCATCGCCCAATCTTCTATACGTTATGTAGCAGGAAAACATCAAGTAGATAGCGAAAAAAGCAACAAGCGCACATGTAATTCTCTTATTGCTAGTATTAATCGAAATTTCGATTGGATAGAAACAGGACAATATTTGTCAAAACTATTCCCTCGTGGAGAAAAAATTCCTGTTTTATCATCCGAAAAAATTCTTGAAAAAATATGCAATCTAACCCCCGAAGAAATATATGACCTTTCACCTGACATAACACGATGTTATGGCATATATTTTAGTGATGAAGATGAGTTTTAATCATCATGTACCAAAATATGCACCAAAAAACATGAAGTCCATTCAATTCATTGATTTTAAACAATAAAAATAATCAGATCCAGAACATCGAGTGATCCCGTTCCGCACGCCATCAAGCCCGCGCCAAGCGGGCTTTTTTATGGCTGCAGATCAGCGATAGGCGGCCGCTTGCTCCTCACCGATCAACCCCATTTTCTGCAGCTGCACCGCAATGCTCCAGGTTGAGCGTTCGAACTCATCGCTCAATGCTTCCAGCGTCGCTCCGGCCGCATGGCTCTCGCGCAGCCGCAGTTTTTCCTCTTCCGACCAAGGGAAATAGGCATTGGCCGACCGACCCTCAATGAGATTTTTCTGCCGCTTCTCTTCCGGCGTCAGCCGGGCTTTTTTCTGCAGTGCGGATTCACCGTCGAACTCGTTGGCCAACGCGAACAGCAGGCGGATAGCCTCCGGCGCACAGGCCGCTGAAGCCGGTTTCAACAGCTCGCCGGTGTCGGGATTAACGCCGTTGGCCAGCGCCCTGAGCAACGTGCCGGTATTCATCGTTCGCCTCCTTGTTCGATAAAATGCGCGCCGATCGCGACCGGCGCCTTGTCCAAACATGTTTCTCTTCCTCAGCCAAGAAAACCACGCTTTACGCCATGAAAAAGCGCCAGTTGCGAGCCAGATTCCAGGCGTTTGCACGCGAGTGACGGTGATTGCATCAGGTTGCGAGCCGGCAGACCCCTGGGGAACCGGCTCACCGGGAAGCTTATGAAAAACTGCCGGACAGCGCGTGTGGATGACATTCGGCAAGATATCCCGCATGCCATAAGTATTTTGTTCTAATTATCACGCAAGGTAATGAAAGGACGTCGATGCTGTGGCTAAATGTGTTTTTTCTCTGCCCGTGAACCGTACGGACCGTTTATGCCACAAATTCTGCAATTTATTATGGCTCTGGTGGTGATCATCGCCCTGGCGCTGCTGGTCAGCAATAATCGCAAGAAAATCCGCCTGCGCTATATCATCCAGCTGCTGGTGATCGAAGGCGCGCTGGCCTATTTCTTCCTGCACTCCGCCAGCGGGCTCAGCGTGATCAAACACGTCGCCGGCTTCTTCGACACCCTGCTCGCCTACGCCGCCCAAGGATCGGAGTTCGTGTTCGGCGGCATGAGCAAAGATGGCCTGGCGTTCATCTTCCTCGGCGTTTTGTGCCCTATCATCTTTATTTCCGCCCTGATCGGCATTTTGCAGCATTTCCGCATCCTGCCGCTGATCATCCGCCTGGTCGGCACCCTGCTGTCCAAGGTCAACGGCATGGGCAAGCTGGAGTCATTCAACGCCGTCAGCACGCTGGTGCTGGGGCAGTCGGAGAACTTCATCGCCTATAAAGGCATCATCGGCGATATCTCGCCGCGCCGCATGTACACCATGGCCGCGACCGCCATGTCGACGGTATCGCTCTCCATCGTCGGCGCCTATATGTCGATGATTGACGCGCAGTACGTGGTGGCGGCATTGATCCTTAATATGTTCAGCACCTTCATCATCCTGTCGATCATCAACCCGTATCAGGTTGAAGACGAGCCGGAGCTGAAGCTGAACAAACTGCACGAAGACCAGAGTTTCTTCGAAATGCTGGGCGAGTACATTCTGGCCGGTTTCAAGATTGCGATGATCATCGCGGCGATGCTGATCGGCTTTATCGCGCTGATCTCCGCCGTCAATGCGCTGTTCTCCGCGGTGCTCGGCATCAGCTTCCAGCAGATCCTCGGCTATGTGTTCTATCCGCTGGCCTGGCTGATCGGCATCCCGGCGGAGGAGGCTCTGAAGGCGGGCAGCATCATGGCGACCAAGCTGGTGGCCAACGAATTCGTGGCGATGATTGAGCTGAAGAAAATCGCGGCGGAGCTGTCGCCGCGCGGGCTGGGCATTCTGTCGGTGTTCCTGGTGTCATTCGCCAACTTCGCCTCCATCGGCATCGTCGCAGGCGCCATCAAGGGGCTGAACGAGCAGCAAGGCAACGTGGTTTCCCGTTTTGGCCTGAAGCTGGTTTATGGCTCGACGCTGGTGAGCCTGCTGTCGGCGGCCATCGCCGGCCTGGTGCTGTAATCCTTACTCCCGGCCGCATGGCCGGGATTTCGCTTTAAAACGCCACGCACACCGGCGCATCCACCCGCATTACCGAATCCTGCGCAAACTGCTGCTTATAGCCGCTGCGCAGCGCCTCGATATTCGCCTCGCTCTCTTTGCCCGGCGCATGGATCAACAGCAGCGCCTTGCTGTTCTCGCGCGCCAGCTTGCCGTCGTGACCCAGCCACTGCCCTTTGGCATCAAAGACCGTCAGCCCGTCTTTAAAACGCGGCGTCACCTGGCTATCGACGAAGGTTTGCCACTCGGCAGCGGTGATCGCCGGCCCCGCCGGCCGGTTCAGGCCGAAGTAGAGCGTTGTCTGCACCAGCGGATCGCCGGTACGGCAAGCCGGGGCGGGTGACGTTGCCTGGTGGCCTGGCGCCACGCAGCCGCTCAGCAGCAGGGCGGCCACCATGGCGCCGGCGGCCAGTTTCGAGGAGTTTTTCATCTGCAGTCTCGGTTTCTCGGTTTAAGGATTCGCTGCAAAAAGCATAGTCAGCAATGGAAATCAGCGCGAAATTTCTAATGCTTTTATTAACATAAAGATGTTAATAAAGGCTGGAAATAGGCAATAAAAACGTAGTTTGGATTATCTATATTAATCCGAAATGCCATCGGTGAAAAAAACTCAGTGGCGCGCGCCATCGGCGGCGATTACCCTGCCGGCCATCATTCTGACGCAAGTACGCTGCGAATCCCTTATGTTACTGAGCATCCTTTATATCATCGGCATCACCGCCGAAGCCATGACCGGCGCGCTGGCGGCCGGCCGCCGCCAAATGGATATGTTCGGCGTGATCATCATCGCTTCGGTCACGGCGATCGGCGGCGGGTCGGTGCGCGATATGCTGCTCGGGCATTTTCCATTGGGCTGGGTCAAACACCCGGAATACATCGTCATCGTCGCAATAGCGGCGATCGTCACCACCTGGGTGGCTCCCCTGATGCGCCATCTGCGCCGCCTGTTCCTGGTGCTCGACGCCGTCGGCCTGATCGTCTTCTCCATCATCGGCGCGCAGGTAGCCCTGGATATGGGGCACAGCGCCATTATCGCCGCCATCGCCGCGGTGATCACCGGCGTCTTTGGCGGGGTGCTGCGCGATATGTTCTGCAACCGCATCCCGCTGGTTTTCCAGAAGGAGATCTACGCCGGCATCTCCTTCAGCGCCGCCTGGCTGTATATCGGCCTGCAGCACCTCAGCCTGCCGCATAATCTGGTGGTGATCCTCACGCTGGTCGCCGGCCTGAGCGCGCGCCTGATCGCCCTGCGCTTCCGCCTCGGCCTGCCGGTGTTCAACTACCAGCATCCGGATCACTGATCCCGGAGCGGCAACGCGCCGCCGCCGAGGCCAAAACTGCAGAAATATTGCCCTTCGACGCGCAAATTCGCGCATTCACCGCTTTTTCCGCGCAAAGCGCGGGCAAAATGCGAGCTAACGCTGCACCCGGCGCGTTAGCCGTGTATACTGTGCGGAGAAAATACACATCCGCTGTTATTGGCATATCAACCGTTATCAACGAACATCATCATGGCTCAAGGCACGCTTTATATTGTCTCTGCTCCCAGTGGCGCAGGTAAATCAAGTCTGATTCAGGCTTTGTTAAAGACGCAACCGCTGTACGACACGCAGGTTTCGGTTTCGCACACCACGCGCGACAGCCGCCCGGGTGAAAATCACGGCGAACACTATTTCTTCGTCTCGAAAGACGAATTCCGCCGGATGATCGAGCAGGACGCATTTCTTGAGCACGCCGAAGTGTTCGGCAACTATTACGGCACCTCGCGCGCCGCCATCGAACAAGTGTTGGCGACCGGCGTAGACGTGTTTCTGGATATCGACTGGCAGGGCGCGCAGCAAATCCGCGCCAAAATGCCGCAGGCGCGCAGCATCTTCATTCTGCCGCCGTCGAAGGAGGAACTGGGCCGCCGCCTGCGCGGGCGCGGGCAGGATTCCGAAGAGGTGATCGCCAAGCGCATGGCTCAGGCCGTGGCGGAAATGACGCATTACGCGGAGTACGATTACCTGATCGTGAACGATGATTTCGATCTGGCGCTGTCCGATCTGAAGACCATCATTCGCGCCGAACGCCTGCGTTTAGGCCGCCAGTTGCTGCGGCATGACGCTTTAATCAGCAAACTATTGGCAGACTGAAGGCAGTTTCAGTATCATGCCCAGTCTTTTCGTCACCTGTGGAGTAGCACAAATATGGCACGCGTAACTGTTCAAGACGCTGTAGAGAAAATTGGTAACCGTTTTGACCTGGTGTTGGTCGCTGCTCGTCGGGCGCGTCAGATCCAGACCGGCGGCAAAGATGCACTGGTTCCGGAAGAGAACGACAAGTACACCGTTATCGCCCTGCGCGAAATCGAAGAAGGCCTGATCACCAGCCAGATCCTCGACGTGCGTGAGCGCCAGGAACAGCAAGAGCAGGAAGCCGCAGAGATTCAAGCGGTTACCGCGATTGCTGAAGGTCGTCGTTAATTAGACTGCGAGTCCGCCTTGTACCTGTTTGAAAGCCTGAATCTGCTGATTCAACGTTACCTGCCCGAGGAGCAGATTAAGCGCCTCAAACAGGCATACCTCGTCGCGCGCGACGCGCACGAGGGCCAGACACGCTCCAGCGGTGAGCCTTACATTACTCACCCGGTCGCCGTGGCCTGCATCCTGGCGGAAATGCGTCTCGATCACGAGACGCTGATGGCGGCATTGCTGCACGACGTCATCGAAGACACCCCAGCCACCTATCAAGATATGGAACAGCTGTTCGGCAAGAGCGTCGCCGAACTGGTTGAGGGCGTCTCCAAGCTCGACAAGCTGAAGTTCCAGGACAAGAAAGAAGCGCAGGCGGAAAACTTCCGCAAGATGATCATGGCGATGGTGCAGGATATCCGCGTCGTGCTGATCAAGCTGGCCGACCGTACGCACAACATGCGCACCCTCGGTTCGCTGCGCCCCGACAAACGCCGGCGCATCGCGCGTGAAACCCTGGAAATCTACAGCCCGCTCGCCCACCGTCTGGGTATTCATCACCTGAAGACCGAGCTGGAAGAGCTGGGCTTCGAGGCGCTGTACCCAAACCGCTATCGCGTGATCAAGGAAGTGGTGAAAGCCGCGCGCGGCAACCGCAAAGAGATGATTCAAAAAATCCTCTCCGAGATCGAGGGGCGGCTGACCGAAGCCGGCATCGCCTGCCGCGTCAGCGGGCGGGAAAAACACCTCTACTCCATCTACCTCAAGATGCACCTCAAAGAACAGCGTTTCCATTCCATCATGGATATCTACGCGTTCCGGGTGATCGTGAAAGAGGTCGATACCTGCTACCGCGTGCTCGGCCAGGTGCACAGCCTGTACAAACCGCGCCCGGGGCGAGTGAAAGATTACATCGCCATTCCCAAGGCCAACGGCTATCAATCGCTGCATACCTCGCTGATCGGCCCGCACGGCGTGCCGGTCGAAGTGCAGATCCGCACCGAAGACATGGATCAGATGGCCGAGATGGGGGTGGCCGCGCACTGGGCTTACAAGGAAAGAGAACAGGGCGAAACCGGCACCACGGCGCAGATCCGCGCCCAGCGCTGGATGCAAAGCCTGCTGGAGCTACAGCAAAGCGCCGGTAGCTCGTTTGAATTTATCGAGAGCGTCAAATCCGATCTGTTCCCGGATGAGATTTACGTTTTCACCCCGGAAGGCCGCATCGTCGAGCTGCCCGCCGGTGCCACGCCGGTCGACTTCGCCTATGCGGTGCATACCGATATCGGCCATGCCTGCGTCGGCGCGCGCGTCGATCGTCAGCCATACCCGCTGTCGCAGTCGCTGACCAGCGGCCAGACCGTCGAGATCATCACCGCACCGGGCGCGCGGCCCAACGCCGCCTGGCTGAACTTCGTGGTCAGCTCGAAAGCGCGCGCCAAAATTCGCCAGATGCTGAAGAATCTCAAGCGCGACGACTCCGTCGGCCTCGGCCGCCGTCTGCTCAACCACGCGCTGGGCGGCAGCCGCAAGCTGGCCGAAATTCCGCAGGAAAACATTCAGCACGAGCTGGATCGCATGAAGCTGGCGACGCTGGACGATCTGCTGGCGGAAATCGGCCTCGGCAATGCCATGAGCGTGGTGGTGGCGAAGAACCTGCAGGGCGATCAGTCCAGCCTGGGCACCTCCTCCGGCGTGCGTAACCTGGCCATCAAGGGCGCCGACGGGGTGTTAATCACCTTCGCCAAGTGCTGCCGTCCGATTCCGGGCGACCCGATTATCGCTCACGTCAGCCCGGGCAAAGGGCTGGTGATCCACCATGAATCCTGCCGCAATATTCGCGGCTATCAGAAAGAGCCTGAGAAGTTCATGGCGGTCGAGTGGGATAAAGAGACCGAGCAGGAGTTCATCGCCGAGATCAAGGTGGACATGTTCAACCACCAGGGCGCGCTGGCCAACCTGACGGCGGCGATCAACGCAGCCGAGTCCAATATTCAGAGCCTGAACACCGAAGAGAAAGACGGTCGGGTTTATAGCGCCTTTATCCGCTTGACCACCCGCGATCGCATCCATTTGGCAAACATTATGCGTAAAATCCGTATCATGCCGGATGTGATCAAAGTTAACCGCAACCGAAACTAGCGCTTATGAGTCCTGAACGCTATGCGCGGATTTGTGAAATGCTCGCGACCCGGCAGCCGGATTTGACGGTCTGCCTGGAGCAAGTGCACAAGCCGCATAACGTCTCCGCCATTATCCGCACCGCCGACGCCGTCGGCGTGCATCAGGTCCACGCCGTGTGGCCCACCACCCGTATGCGCACCCTGGTTTCCTCCGCCGCCGGCAGCAACAGCTGGGTCAGCGTTAAAACCCATCCCACCATCGGCGACGCGGTCGGCCACCTGAAAGCGCAGGGCATGCAAATTCTGGCCACCAACCTGTCTGCGCGCGCGGTCGATTTCCGCGAGGTGGACTACACCCGGCCCACCTGCGTGCTGCTCGGCCAGGAAAAAACCGGCATCACCGAAGAAGCGCTGGCGCTGGCCGATCGGGACATCGTCATTCCGATGATCGGCATGGTGCAATCGCTCAACGTCTCCGTGGCCTCGGCGCTGATCCTGTATGAAGCGCAGCGCCAGCGGCAGAACGCCGGCCTGTATCGCCGCGACAACAGCATGCTGGATGAAGAAGAGCAGCAGCGTCTGCTGTTCGAAGGCGGTTACCCGGTGCTGGCCAACGTGGCCAAGCGCAAAGGGCTGTCGCGCCCGCAAATCGACGAACAGGGCCAAGTGGTCGCCAGCGCCGAATGGTGGGCGGCCATGCAGGCGACGGTGCGCAAATGAAAGGCCGCCTGCTGGATGCTGTCCCACTCACCACGCTTTCCGGGGTTGGCGCCAGCCAGGCGGGCAAACTGGCCAAAATTGGCCTCGACACCATTCAGGATCTGCTGCTGCACCTGCCGCTGCGCTACGAAGACCGCACCCGCCTCTACCCGATCAACGATCTGCTGCCCGGCATCTACGCCACGGTAGAAGGGGAAGTGCTGCGCAGCGACATCAGCTTCGGCCGCCGCCGCATGCTGACCTGCCAGATCAGCGACGGCACCGGCATCCTCACCATGCGGTTCTTCAACTTCAACGCCGCAATGAAGAACAGTCTGGCTACCGGCCGCCGCGTGACCGCCTACGGCGAGATCAAACGCGGCAACCACGGTGCGGAGATCATCCATCCGGAATACCGCATTCAGGGCGAAGCCAGCGAAGTCGAGCTGCAGGAGTCGCTGACGCCGGTCTACCCCACCACCGAAGGGGTGCGGCAGGCCACGCTGCGCAAGCTGACCGATCAGGCGCTGGAGCTGCTGGATACCTGCGCCATCGCCGAACTGCTGCCGCCGGAGTTGAGCGGCGGCCTGATGAGCCTGCCGCAGGCGCTGCACACCCTGCATCGCCCGCCGCCGGACATTCAGCTGGCGGATCTGGAGCTGGGCAAACACCCGGCGCAAAAACGCCTGATCCTCGAAGAGCTGCTGGCGCATAATCTCAGCATGCTGGCGGTGCGCGCCGGCGCCCAGAGTTATCAGGCACAGCCGCTGCTGCCGGACGATCGGCTGAAAAACCGTTTTCTCGCCCAGCTGCCGTTCTCGCCGACCGGCGCGCAAACGCGCGTGGTGGCCGACATCGAAGCCGATATGCAAAAAGACTTCCCGATGATGCGGCTGGTGCAGGGCGACGTCGGCTCCGGCAAAACGCTGGTGGCGGCGCTGGCGGCGCTGCGCGCTATCGCGCACGGCAAGCAGGTGGCGCTGATGGCGCCGACCGAGCTGCTGGCCGAGCAGCACGCCAACAATTTCCGCCAGTGGTTCGAACCGCTGGGGCTGGAAGTCGGCTGGCTGGCCGGCAAACAGAAAGGCAAGGCGCGCATCGCGCAGCAGGAGGCTATCGCCAGCGGCCAGGTGTCGATGGTGGTCGGCACCCACGCCATCTTCCAGGAGCAGGTGCAGTTCAACGGCCTGGCGCTGGTGATCATCGATGAGCAGCACCGCTTCGGGGTGCATCAGCGGCTGGCGCTGTGGGAGAAAGGCGAAGAACAGGGCTTCCACGCCCATCAGCTGATCATGACCGCCACGCCGATCCCGCGCACGCTGGCGATGACCGCCTATGCCGATCTCGATACCTCGGTCATCGACGAGCTGCCGCCGGGCCGCACGCCGGTGACCACCGTCGCCATTCCCGATACCCGCCGCGCAGACATCATTCAACGGGTGAAAAGCGCCTGTCTGGAAGAGGGGCGGCAGGCTTACTGGGTGTGCACGCTGATCGAAGAGTCCGAACTGCTGGAAGCGCAGGCGGCGGAAGCCACCTGGGAAGAATTGAAAACCGCGCTGCCGGAGCTGAAGGTGGCGCTGGTACACGGCCGCATGAAAGCGCAGGAAAAGCAGGCGGTGATGCAGGCGTTTAAACAGGGCGAGCTGCAGCTGTTGGTCGCCACTACGGTGATCGAAGTCGGCGTCGACGTGCCGAACGCCAGCCTGATGATCATCGAAAACCCGGAGCGGCTGGGCCTGGCGCAGCTGCACCAGCTGCGCGGCCGCGTAGGGCGCGGCGCCGTGGCCTCACACTGCGTGCTGCTGTACAAAACGCCGCTGAGCAAGACTGCGCAAACGCGCCTGCAGGTGCTGCGCGACAGCAACGACGGCTTCGTCATCGCGCAGCGCGATCTGGAGATCCGCGGCCCGGGCGAGCTGCTGGGCACCCGCCAGACCGGCAGCGCCGAATTCAAGGTGGCGGATCTGCTGCGCGATCAGGCGATGATCCCCGAAGTGCAGCGCGTCGCTCGCCATCTCCATCAGCACTATCCGGAGCACGCCCAGGCGCTGATCGAACGCTGGCTGCCGGAGAAGGCGCGCTACTCCAACGCATAAAAAAGGGCGCCGACGGCGCCCTCTTCTTTTCTGGCTCGCGATATCAGCCCACCGCCGGGAATACCGGCAGCAGCAGATACAGCTTGATGACGATGGCATTGGCGATATCGATAAAGAACGCCCCCACCATCGGCACCACCAAAAACGCCACGTGCGACGGGCCGAAACGATCGGTGATCGCCTGCATATTGGCGATCGCCGTCGGCGTGGCGCCCATGCCGAAGCCGCAGTGACCGGCAGCCAGCACCGCCGCGTCGTAGTTTTTGCCCATCACCCGGTAGGTAACGAAGATCGCGTACAGCGCCATGACCAGCGTCTGTACCGCCAGGATCGCCAGCATCGGCAGCGCCAGCGAGGCCAGCTCCCACAGGCGCAGGCTCATCAACGCCATCGCCAGGAACAGCGACAGGCTGACGTTGCCCAGCACCGATACCGCCCGCTCGAACACGGTATAGAAACCGGTGAAGGCCAGCGTGTTGCTGAGGATCACCCCGACGAACAGCACGCAAACGAAGTTCGGCAGTTCAAACACCGTGCCGCTCAGCAGGCCGGCAATCAGCTGCCCCAGGCTTAGACAGATAGCGATCATGGCGATGGTTTCGATCATCACCAGCGAGGTGATCAGGCGGCCGCTTTCCGGCTTCTCGAAGCCGCTCGGCTGCACGCTGTCCTCCGGGGTGCCTTCCGGCGTGGAGGAGTGCTTGACCAGATAGCGCGCCACCGGGCCGCCGATCAGGCCGCCCAGCACCAGCCCGAAGGTGGCGCAGGCCATGGCGACTTCCGTCGCGTTTTCAAAACCGTAGCGCTCGATGAACAGCTTGCTCCAGGCGGCCCCGGTACCATGGCCGCCCGACAGGGTGATCGATCCGGCGATCAGGCCCATCAGCGGATCCAGCCCCAGCATTTTCGCCATGCCGATGCCGATGGCGTTCTGCACGATAAGCAACCCCAGCACCACGAACAGGAACACCACCAGCACCTTGCCGCCGGCGCGCAAACGCGCCAGGTTGGCGTTCAGGCCGATAGTGGCGAAGAAGGCCAGCATCAGCGGGTCCTTCAGCGACATGTCAAAACTGATTTCCCAGTTGACGAGCTTTTTCAGTGCTAACAGCAGGAGGGCCACCAGCAAACCGCCGGCGACGGGAGCAGGAATGGTATATTTTCGCAGCAGGGGAATGGTTCTGACGCACTTGCCCCCGAGGAGCAAAACCAGCGTCGCCGCGACTAACGTGCCATAAGTATCAAGATGAAACATCCAGGTACTCCATGTAAGGGAAAAGATCCAAATAAAAATAATAAGTTATAGAAAATCACTTAGTTTTTAAACTTGATGAGTGCAGGATTAGAAGTAAAAAACGCTGAGATGACAAGAAAAAATGAATGAAAATGCGACATAAGCGAGAAAGTCGGCAACATAATATTTACGCGCAACCGTTTGCTTTTGCGGGGCGGAGCATTAAAATGCCTGCTTTGCCGTATCTGGAAACGCCACACCATGAGCATGTCATCCTCCGAGCTTGATGCCGCGCGCCAAGCCGCCTCAGAACCCCGCGCCAGTGAACTGATTTATCGCCTGGAAGATCGCCCGCCGCTGCCGCAAACGCTGTTTGCCGCCGGCCAGCATCTGCTGGCGATGTTCGTCGCGGTGATCACTCCGGCCCTGCTGATCTGCCAGGCGCTGGGCCTGCCGACACAGGATACCCAGCACATCATCAGCATGTCGCTGTTCGCTTCCGGTCTGGCTTCCATTCTGCAAATCAAAACCTGGGGACCGGTGGGTTCCGGGCTGCTGTCGATTCAGGGCACCAGCTTCAACTTCGTTTCGCCGCTTATCATGGGCGGTCTGGCGCTGAAGAACGGCGGCGCCGACGTGCCGACTATGATGGCCGCGCTGTTCGGCACCCTGATGGTCGCTTCCTGCACCGAAATTTTGCTGTCGCGCGTGCTGCATCTGGCGCGCCGCATCATCACCCCGCTGGTTTCCGGCATCGTGGTGATGATCATCGGCCTGTCGCTGATTCAGGTCGGCCTGACCTCGATCGGCGGCGGCTATGCCGCGATGAACGATCACAGCTTCGGCTCGCCGAAAAACCTGCTGCTGGCCGGCGCGGTGCTGGCGGTGATCATTTTGCTGAACCGCCAGCGCAACCCTTACCTGCGCGTGGCTTCGCTGGTGATCGCCATGGCGGTCGGCTATCTGTTGGCCTGGGCGATGGACATGCTGCCCGCCGACGCACCGGCGGCCCCCACGGCGGCGATCACCATCCCCACGCCGCTCTATTACGGCCTGGGCTTCGACTGGAACCTGCTGCTGCCGCTGATGCTGATCTTTATGGTCACCTCGCTGGAAACCATCGGTGACATCACCGCCACCTCCGACGTCTCCGAACAGCCGGTCAGCGGGCCGCTGTACATGAAGCGCCTGAAGGGCGGCGTGCTGGCCAACGGCCTGAACTCGATGCTGTCGGCGGTGTTCAACACCTTCCCCAACTCCTGCTTCGGCCAGAACAACGGCGTGATCCAGCTGACCGGCGTCGCCAGCCGCTACGTCGGCTTCGTGGTGGCGCTGATGCTGATCGCGCTGGGGCTGTTCCCGGCGGTGGCCGGCTTCGTACAGCACATTCCCGAACCGGTCCTGGGCGGCGCGACCATCGTGATGTTCGGCACCATCGCCGCCTCCGGCGTGCGTATCGTGTCGCGCGAGCGCCTGAACCGCCGCGCCATCATGATCATGGCGCTGTCGCTGGCCGTCGGCATGGGCGTGTCCCAGCAGCCGCTGATCCTGCAGTTCGCGCCGGACTGGCTGAAAACCCTGCTCTCTTCCGGCATCGCCGCCGGCGGCATTACCGCCATCGTGCTGAACCTGGTGTTCCCGCAGGAACACGAGAAAAAGTAACCCGTCCATTGACGTTCAAACGGCCGCTTGCGGCCGTTTTTTATTGTCTATCAGACCATTGCCCTTGAGATGCCCGGCCAATTGCGGCATAAACAGGGTATCTTTTTTGACCGATGCGGATGTAGACGATGAAATTTATCGGAAAGCTGTTGCTGACGTTGCTGCTGCTGATCGTGCTGGCGGTGGTGGTGCTGTATCTGGTGGGGCAAACCCGCTGGGCGGCAGGCCGCCTGAGTGCCTGGCTCAGCGACAACAGCGAATACCGCCTGTCGATAGGGAAAATTACCCATTCGTGGAGCCAGCCGGACCAGATCGCTCTGGAAGACGTGCAGCTGGCGCGCAACGGCCAGCCGCAGGCGCTGGTCGCCAAACGCGTCGATCTCGGCCTCAGCCTGCGCCAAATCACCGAGCCGCGCTATTTCCACAGCGTCACGCTGCGCGGCGGCACGCTGAACGTGCAGCCGCAGGCGGCGGCGCTGCCGGTACAGGCCGACGTGCTGCAGCTGAGCAACATGGCGCTGCAGTCCAACGATAACGAGTGGCAGCTCAATGCGCAGCAGGTCACTGCCGGTATCACGCCGTGGCGCCCGCTGGCCGGCCATCTGCTGGGAGACAACAACCAGTTCCAGTTCAGCGCCGGTTCGATGACGCTGAACGGCATCCCCGCCTCGAAGGTGTTGGTGCAGGGGGAGCAAAAGCAGGGCCAGCTGCTGTTGAACAACTTCGGCGCCAATCTGGCGCAGGGCGACCTGACCGGCGTGGCCAGCCGCGCCGCCGACGGCAGTTGGCAGGTGGATCGCCTGCGGCTGAGCGGCGTGCGCCTGCAGACCCCGCTGACGCTGGCGGAATTCATGCGGCGCTTTACCACCCTGCCGCCGGTCACCCTCAAGCGTTTCGATCTGATCGACGCGCGCCTGGAAGGCAAGGCATGGGCGTTTAACGATCTCGATCTGTCGCTGCAAAACGTCAGCGTCGAAAAAGGCGACTGGCGCAGCGAAGACGGCTCGCTCAACGTCAACGCCGGCGACCTGATCAACGGCAGTTTCCACCTGATCGACCCGATCGCCACCCTGCGGCTCTCTTCCGCCGGCATCGCCATTCAGCAATTCACCACCCGCTGGGAAGGCGGGCTGCTGCGCACCTCCGGCAACTGGCTGCGCGCCGGCAAACGCCTGCAGCTGGATGAAGTGGCCATGGCAGCGCTGGAGTACACCCTACCGATCGACTGGCGCGAGCTGTGGCTGAAACCGCTGCCGGACTGGCTGGCTGAGGTGTACGTCACCAAACTGACCACCAACCGCAATCTGATCATCGATATCAACCCGGCATTCCCGTTCCAGATCACCGCGCTGGACGGCTACGGCAGCAACCTGCTGCTGGCGCGCGATCGCCAATGGGGCATCTGGTCCGGCTCGCTAAACCTGAACGGCAGCGAAGCGACCTTCAACAAAATAGACGTGCGGCGCCCTTCGCTGGCGCTGAACGCTGACGCCAATCAGATCGCCGTCACCGAGCTCAGCGCCTTTATGCCTAATGGGTTGCTTGAGGCCAAAGCGACCGTCGATCAGCTGCCGGGCAAGCCGTTCCAGCTGACGCTGCACGGCCGCTCGGTACCGATCAACACTTTGCAGCAATGGGGATGGCAGCCGGTGCCGCTGACGGGCGACGGCAACCTTGAGCTGCAGTTGAAAGGGTTGCTGAACAGCGACGGGCCGTTCAAAGCCTCGTTGAAGGGCAATCTGCAGGCCACCGCCGGCGACGGCCAGGCGGTAAACCAACAACTGCCGTAATGCACTGCGCGGCCCGCTCTCAGGACCGGGCCGCCGCCTTACTCTTCCAGCGCTTCTGAACCGCCCTGATCCAGCGGCACATCCGGCTCGGCCGGTAACACCATGTAGGTGCCTTCGAATACCGCGCCCTTATCCTCGTCGCCGAACAGATGCACTTCGGCGTGCACGCGCGCACGGCGGCCGCGCGCCAGACGCGCCAAATCGCCGCTCAGCGAGCCGAGATCCGCCACCGCCCGCGGCCTGCCGGTAATCGGTTTGCTGTAGCGAATATGCGCATCCGCCAGAATGATGGTGCCGCCCAGATGGCGCTCGCGCAGCAGCAGCCAAATCAGCCCCCAGGCGGTCAGCGTCGCCAGCGAGAACAGGCTGCCGGCGAACAGCGTATGGTGCGGATTCTGGTTACCGATCTCCGGCATGGTGGTGACGAAGCGCTGGCCGGTGTATTGGCTGATGCGCACGCCCATCTTTTCGCTCAGCGGGATATGTTCATACCAGGCCTGCTGCAGTTGGCCGCACCAGTCGGGGCGATGCAGAATATCGTCCAGCGTCGCTACCGGTTTGATCATCAAAAAGTGGCGGATCGGGGTGGTCTGCGGTGCGGTGATCTCCCCCTGATTGACGAATCCCAGCTTGGCGAAGAAATCCACCGCGTCCTCGCGGGCGCTACACACCACCCGCTTCACGCCTTCCTGCCGCGCAACGGACTCCAGCGTCATCGCCACCAGCGTCCCCAGCCCTTTATCCTGCAGCGTCGGGTCTACCGCCAGAAAACGGATCGCCGCCTCGTTGTCGGCATTGATGTACAGCCGCCCGATGGCGACGATTTTACCGGCCTCGTCCACCACCATTTGGTGATGGGCCATGGCGTCATAGGCATCCTTTTCCGAACCCACCGGCTGGTGCAACGGCTTGCGCAGCATTTCCCAGCGAAACTGGTAATACTCCTTCAGTTCTTGCTCTGTTACGGGTACTCGTAGGTGATACATAGACGCCTGTTCTCCGAATGCTTAGACCTGTAGCCAGAATGTCACCGGACCATCGTTGACCAGCGCCACCTGCATGTCGGCGGCGAACTCGCCGGTCTGGGTCTCTACGCCGCGTTCGCGGCATTGGCCAACAAAATATTGATACAACCGATCGGCTTCCTGCGGCGCGGCGCCGCGCGAGAAGCTGGGACGCATACCCTTCTGGGTGTCCGCCACCAGGGTGAACTGCGAAACGACCAGCACGCTGCCCCCGGCCTGCTGGACGTTGAGATTCATTTTGTCGTTTTCGTCGCCGAAAATGCGGTATCCCAACACGCGTTCGCACAGGCGCTGCGCTTTTTGCTCGTTATCGCCCTGCTCCACGCCCAATAACACTAACAAACCGGGGCCAATCTTGCCTACCGTCTCGCCACCCACCGTGACGCTGGCGTTTAACACCCGTTGAATCAACGCAATCATTCCTGCTGCCCTTCTGGTTTCTGTTCCTGTTGCTCCGCCTTCTGCCGGCGGTAGTCGCGGTATTCGCCGATGGTCACGGTGATTTCCGCGCCGAGTAACACGATACACCAGCTCCAGTAGACCCACAGGAATAAAATCGGGATCACCGCCAGCACGCCGTAAATCAGCTGATAGGAGGGGAACATGGTGACGTACAGCGCGAATCCCTTCTTGCCCAGCTCGAACAGCAATCCAGCCACCACTGCGCCAATCAGCGCGTCTTTGGGTGGCACGCGCACCGTCGGCACGATGCAATATAGCAGCCAGAAGGAGATGCACGACAAAATCAGCGGGAAGATACGCAGTACCTGATCCACCAAACCGTTGACGCCGGTCTGCGCCAGCCAGTTGAGCGACAGCAGGTAGGAGCTGATGGCCATGCTGGCGCCCACCAGCAGTGGCCCCAGCGTCAGCACCATCCAGTACACGGCGAAGGAGAAGACGATCGGCCGCTTGTTCTTGCTGCGCCAAATGGTGTTCAGCACGCTGTCCACCGAGGAGATCAGCAGCAGGGCGGTGACGATCAGCCCGCAGGTGCCGACGGCGGTCATCTTGTTGGAGTTGGCGACGAACTGTTCCAGGTAGTTCTGGATCACGTTGCCGGCGGCCGGCACGAAATTGGAAAAGATGAAGCTCTTGAGCTGTTCGCTGATGTCGGAAAACATCGGGAAAGCGGCGAACAGGGCGAACACCACGGTGACCAGCGGCACCAGCGACAGCAGGGAAACATAGGCGAGATGGCCCGCCAGCATCGTCAGGCCATCGTGGTCGATGCGCTGGTACAGCAGCCGTCCGAAGGTGACGCCGGGCTTAATTGCAGAGGGCAGCTTCTTGCGGCGGAAAAACGACATGGTCACTCCTTGATGTCCGTTGATACGCCTTAAGCTTAACGCGCTCTGCGCTCATTGGGCAAAATATGCCGGCACCACGTCGCGATCGGTGACGTGCACCGTCTTGATCCCCAACGCCTGCGCGGCGAGGACGTTCGCCGGGTGATCGTCGAAGAACACCGCGTCGGCGGCGGCAGTGTTTTCCGCAGCCAGCACATGCTGGTAGATGTTGGCTTCCGGTTTGCGCATGCCGAGATCTTGCGACAAATAGAGATGATCGGCGGCGGCGGCCACTTCAGGATAGTGCTGCGGCCAGTAGTTGCAGTGCAAACGGTTGGTGTTCGACAGCACCACCACCCGGTGGCCTTCGTTGCGCAGGCGCTGCATGATGTCGATCACTTCCGGGCGCAGCGCGACGAATACCGCCTGCCAGCCGGTGGCGAACTGCTCGAAGCTGAGCGCGATGCCCATTTCATCGCACAGCTTGCCGGCGAAGTCTTCGTCGCTGATTTCACCGCGTTCATGTTGCTGGAACACCTCACCCATGGCGAAACGATCGGACAGCACCGCCAACGGCGTGCCGCTCAAATTGCTCCACACGCCCAGCACACGCTTGAAATCGATATCGACGATCACATTACCTAAATCAAAGATATACAGCATAGTCCTCTCCTGATGGGCCGGTGAGATTTCACTGTAGCGGGAAAAGGAACAGCTGAACAGGGAGCGAACGGAAAAGCGCATAGCGCGCCGCACAAACGGGGAACAACAGAGGAAAAAACTCAGGGCGCGAGAACCGCGCCCTAAGCATAGGACACTCAATCAGCGATTAAGCGTCTTTAGGACCACGGCTGGCACGCTTACGATCGTTTTCCGTCAGGTGACGCTTACGGATACGGATCGAGGTTGGCGTCACTTCTACCAGTTCGTCGTCATCGATGAACTCCAGAGCTTGCTCCAGGGTCATTTTGATGGCCGGAACCAGGGTAGTCGCTTCGTCAGTACCGGAAGCACGCATGTTGGTCAGCTTCTTACCGGTCAGGCAGTTTACCGTCAGGTCGTTAGAGCGTGAGTGAATACCGATGATCTGGCCTTCATACACTTCCGCACCGTGGCCCAGGAACAGCTTGCCGCGATCCTGCAGGCCGAACAGCGCGAACGCGACCGCTTTGCCCTGGCCGTTGGAGATCAGCACGCCGTTCTGACGCTGGCCCACTTCGCCCGGACGCACGTCGTCGTAGTGGCTGAAGGTGGAGTACAGCAGGCCGGTACCCGAAGTCATGGTCATGAATTCGTTACGGAAGCCGATCAGACCGCGGCTTGGGATCACGTAGTCGAGACGCACGCGGCCCTTACCGTCCGGATCCATGTTTTTCAGGTCGGCTTTACGCTCACCCATCGCCTGCATCACGGAACCCTGATGCTGCTCTTCGATATCCAGCGTGACGTTCTCGAATGGCTCCTGCTTGCGGCCATCGATTTCACGGAAGATAACTTTCGGACGGGAAACCGCCAGCTCGAAACCTTCGCGACGCATGTTTTCGATCAGCACCGACAGGTGCAGTTCGCCACGGCCGGAGACGCGGAAGGCGTCCGCATCGTCGGTTTCTTCAACGCGCAGCGCTACGTTGTGCACCAGCTCTTTGTTCAGACGGTCAAGGATCTGACGCGACGTCACGTACTTACCTTCTTTACCGCAGAACGGCGAGGTGTTGACGTTGAAGAACATGGTTACGGTCGGTTCGTCGACGGACAGCGCCGGCAGCGCTTCTACGGCGTTGGTGTCGCAGATGGTGTCGGAGATGTTCAGCTCGCCCAGGCCGGTGATGGCGATGATGTCGCCCGCTTCCGCCAGGGTGCTGTCGATACGCTCCAGACCCAGGTGGCCCAGCACTTTGCCCACTTTACCGTTGCGAGTTTTACCTTCGCTGTCGATGATGGTGACCTGCTGGTTCGGCTTCACTTTACCGCGCTTGATGCGGCCGATGCCGATAACGCCCAGGTAGTTGTTGTAGTCCAACTGGGAGATCTGCATCTGGAATGGCGCTTCCAGCTCAACCTGCGGCGCAGACACGTGGTCGACGATCGCCTGATACAGCGGGGTCATGTCTTCCGCCATGTCGGTGTGATCGACGCCGGCGATGCCGTTCAGCGCAGAAGCGTAGATGATCGGGAAGTCGAGCTGCTCGTCGGTCGCGTCGAGGTTCACGAACAGGTCGAACACCTGATCCACAACCCAGTCAGGGCGCGCGCCAGGACGGTCAACCTTGTTGATAACCACGATCGGCTTCAGACCGTTGGCGAAGGCCTTCTTGGTCACGAAGCGGGTTTGCGGCATAGGGCCATCCATTGCATCCACAACCAGCAGCACCGAGTCAACCATCGACATCACGCGCTCTACCTCACCGCCGAAGTCGGCGTGTCCTGGGGTATCCACGATGTTGATACGGTAACCGTTCCAATTAATGGCGGTGTTTTTTGCGAGGATGGTAATCCCACGCTCTTTCTCCAAATCGTTGGAGTCCATTACGCGTTCGGTCGCTTCCGCACGCTCTCCGAAAGTACCGGATTGTTGCAGCAGCTTATCAACCAGGGTGGTTTTACCATGGTCAACGTGGGCAATAATGGCGATGTTACGCAAATTTTCGATCACAGCTTTGCCTCGGGCATTAGAAATAGCGCGCTATTGTACACGTATTAAGCGAGGGACTAAACAAGATCACAACCATCTCTTATAAACAACCGCGTACCGGTCAGTTTGTGATCCCTTTCACGGTGCAAAAAGCCGCAATCGTTGCACTTTTGCACCATTTCAGTGCCCGCACTCACCCTTGGTGCACCATAACAGTGCAATTTATCGTTGGTGGTGCATACTGTGGCTGGGTAAAACCCGCGCAGAAAGGCGATGAACGCCTTTTAAAAAAGTTGGCACGCTTTTCGCTTTAGTCTTTTTAAGGCGAAAAAAAGCCAGTTCCACAGATTCGTTCCACGACGACGACAATGATAAACCGGGAGAGTTAAGTATGTCCGCTGAACATGTTTTGACGATGCTGAATGAGCATGAAGTGAAATTCGTAGACCTGCGTTTCACTGACACCAAGGGTAAGGAACAGCACGTGACTATCCCGGCTCACCAGGTAAACGCCGACTTCTTCGAAGAAGGTAAAATGTTTGACGGCTCCTCTATCGGTGGTTGGAAGGGCATCAACGAATCTGACATGGTGCTGATGCCGGACGCCAGCACGGCGGTCCTGGATCCGTTCTTCGAAGAACCTACGCTGATCATTCGCTGCGACATTCTCGAGCCGGGCACCATGCAAGGCTACGATCGCGACCCGCGCTCCATCTCCAAACGCGCTGAAGACTTCCTGCGCTCCTCCGGCATCGCGGATACCGTGCTGTTCGGGCCAGAGCCTGAGTTCTTCCTGTTCGACGACATCCGCTTCGGCAGCAGCATCCGCGGTTCCCATGTGGCCATCGACGACATCGAAGGCGCCTGGAACTCCGGCACCCAATACGACGGCGGCAACAAAGGCCACCGTCCAGCGGTGAAAGGCGGTTACTTCCCGGTACCACCGGTCGACTCTTCGCAGGATCTGCGTTCCACCATGTGTCTGACCATGGAAGAGATGGGTCTGGTGGTTGAAGCGCACCACCACGAAGTGGCAACCGCCGGTCAGAACGAAGTGGCAACCCGCTTCAACACCATGACCAAGAAAGCCGACGAAATTCAGATCTACAAATACGTGGTGCACAACGTGGCGCACGCCTTCGGTAAAACCGCGACCTTCATGCCGAAGCCTATGTTCGGCGACAACGGTTCCGGCATGCACTGCCACATGTCGCTGTCCAAGAACGGCACCAACCTGTTCGCCGGCGACAAATACGGCGGCCTGTCTGAAACCGCGCTGTTCTACATCGGCGGCATCATCAAGCACGCCAAAGCGATCAACGCGCTGGCCAACCCGACCACCAACTCGTACAAGCGTCTGGTGCCGGGCTACGAAGCGCCGGTGATGCTGGCCTACTCCGCCCGTAACCGCTCCGCGTCCATCCGTATCCCGGTGGTCGCCAGCCCGAAAGCGCGCCGCATCGAAGCCCGCTTCCCGGATCCGGCGGCTAACCCATACCTGTGCTTCGCCGCACTGCTGATGGCTGGCCTGGACGGCATCATCAACAAGATCCACCCTGGCGACGCCATGGACAAAAACCTGTACGACCTGCCGCCGGAAGAAGAAGCCGAGATCCCAAAAGTGGCCGGCTCGCTGGATGAAGCGATGGCCGCACTGAACGAAGACCGCGAGTTCCTGACCCGCGGCGGCGTGTTCACCGACGATGCGATCGATGCCTACATCGAACTGCGCAAAGAGGAGATGGACCGCGTTCGCATGACGCCACACCCGGTTGAGTTCGAACTGTACTACAGCGTCTAAGTCCTACCCGCGCCGTCTGCACAGGCGGACGGCGCCCACATTTTTGTTATCGCTTTTTTGTTGCCGTGGAAACTTTCAGCCCATCTTCGGATGGGTTTTTTTCTCCACCGTATTTTCTGCAAAACTATTCCATACCGCGCCGATCCCGGATGGAGTAGGATAGATGCACTAAAAAGGTGCAGGAGTCTGCTGTATGGCAACAGGCAAGCTGCCCGATGCTGGGCAGATCCTCAATTCACTCATCAACAGCATCCTGCTGTTGGATGACTCACTGGCGGTTCACTACGCCAACCCGGCGGCACAGCAACTGCTGGCGCAAAGCTCCCGCAAGCTGTTCGGCACGCCGCTGCCCGATTTGCTCGGTTATTTTTCGCTGAACGTCTCTTTGATGCGCGAAAGCCTGCGCGCCGGTCAGGGCTTCACCGACAACGAAGTGACCCTGGTGGTCGACGGCCGTGCGCACATCCTTTCCCTGACCGCTCAGGCGCTGCCGGAAGGCTATATCCTGGTCGAGCTGGCGCCGATGGACAATCAGCGCCGCCTGAGCCAGGAACAGCTGCAGCATGCCCAACAGGTGGCGGCCCGCGATCTGGTGCGCGGTTTGGCGCACGAGATTAAAAATCCGCTGGGCGGCCTGCGCGGCGCGGCGCAGCTGTTGGCCAAGGCGCTGCCCGATCCGGCGCTGACCGAATACACCAAGGTGATCATTGAGCAGGCCGATCGGCTGCGCAATCTGGTGGATCGTCTGCTCGGCCCACAGCGGCCCGGTCAGCACATTACCCAGAGCATTCATCAGGTCGCGGAGCGCGTCTGCCAGCTGGTGTCGCTGGAAATGCCGGATAACGTCACGCTGGTGCGCGACTACGATCCGAGCCTGCCGGAAATGGCCCACGACCCGGATCAGATTGAACAGGTGCTGCTGAACATCACCCGCAATGCGCTGCAGGCGCTGGGCGAGGCGGGCGGCACCATCACGCTGCGCACCCGCACCGCGTTTCAGATTACGTTGCACGGCACCCGCTACCGCCTGGCAGCGCGCATCGACGTCGAAGACGACGGCCCCGGCGTACCGGCGCAGCTGCAGGACACGCTGTTCTACCCGATGGTCAGCGGCCGTGAAGGCGGTACCGGCCTGGGATTATCCATCGCCCGCAATCTTATCGATCAGCATTGCGGAAAAATTGAATTCAACAGTTGGCCAGGTCATACCGAATTCTCGGTCTACCTGCCCATTCGTCAGTGAGGTTTGCTATGCAACGAGGGATAGTCTGGATCGTCGATGACGATAGCTCCATCCGCTGGGTGCTTGAGCGCGCGCTCACCGGCGCGGGCCTGAGCTGCGCCACCTTCGAAGGCGGCAATGACGTGCTGGAAGCCTTGGCCACGCAAACCCCCGACGTGCTCCTGTCCGATATCCGCATGCCGGGTATAGACGGCCTGGCGCTGCTCAAGCAGATTAAACAGCGCCACCCGATGCTGCCGGTGATCATCATGACCGCGCATTCGGATTTGGACGCCGCCGTCAGCGCCTATCAGCAAGGGGCCTTCGACTACCTGCCGAAGCCGTTCGATATCGATGAAGCGGTGGCGCTGGTCGATCGCGCCATCAGTCATTATCAGGAGCAGCAGCAGCCGGTGCGCAGCCAGCCGGCCAGCGATCCGGCGGCGGACATCATCGGCGAAGCGCCGGCGATGCAGGACGTGTTTCGCATCATCGGCCGGCTGTCGCGTTCGTCGATCAGCGTGTTGATCAACGGCGAATCCGGCACCGGCAAGGAGCTGGTGGCGCATGCGCTGCACCGCCACAGCCCGCGCGCCAAGTCGCCGTTCATCGCCCTGAACATGGCCGCTATCCCCAAGGATCTGATCGAGTCCGAGCTGTTCGGCCACGAGAAAGGCGCCTTCACCGGCGCGAACCAGATCCGTCAGGGCCGCTTTGAACAGGCCGACGGCGGCACGCTGTTCCTCGACGAGATCGGCGATATGCCGCTCGACGTGCAAACGCGCCTGCTGCGGGTGCTGGCGGATGGCCAGTTCTACCGGGTCGGCGGCTATGCGCCGGTGAAGGTCGACGTGCGTATCATCGCCGCTACGCACCAGAACCTGGAGCTGCGGGTACAGGAAGGCAAGTTCCGCGAGGATCTGTTCCACCGCCTGAACGTGATCCGCGTACATCTGCCGCCGCTGCGCGAGCGCCGGGAAGACATCCCGCGGCTGGCGCGCCACTTCCTGCAGATCGCCGCCAAAGAGTTAGGCGTCGAGGCCAAGAACCTGCACCCGGAAACCGAAACCGCGCTGACCCGCCTGCCCTGGCCGGGCAACGTTCGCCAGCTGGAGAACACCTGCCGCTGGCTGACGGTGATGGCAGCCGGGCAGGAAGTGCTGATCCAGGATCTGCCGGGTGAGCTGTTCGAAACCGCCGCCCCGGAAAGCCCCAGCCACAGTCTGCCGGACAGCTGGGCCACGCTGCTGGCGCAGTGGGCCGATCGCGCGCTGCGTTCCGGTCATCAAAACCTGCTGTCGGAAGCGCAGCCGGAAATGGAGCGTACGCTGCTCACCACCGCGCTGCGCCACACCCAGGGGCACAAACAGGAAGCCGCGCGCCTGCTGGGCTGGGGGCGCAATACCCTGACTCGCAAGCTCAAAGAGCTGGGCATGGAATAGAAACGTGGTGGATGATGAAAAACGCAGTCCGGCGCACAAAAAAACGCCAACCGCAGGCTTTACAGCCGGTGCAGGCGCAGTATGATCGTGTCGCACATTCTGGAGGTTGACGATGCTGGACTCATTCATCGTATTCATTTCTCAGGGCGCGGAGCTGGGCTCCGCTGCCAGCCACACCCCGCAGGCGGCGGTTGCCGCGGTGTTGTGCGCCGCGCTGATTAACTTTTTCAGTTAAAACAACAGCCGCATCAGCGGCTGTTTTTTCATCCTCAGATCACCCGTGAGAATTGCTGGCTGCGCGCCTGTTGCCGCAGATAGCGGTCAAAACACATGCAGATATTGCGGATCAGCAAGCGCCCGCGCGGCGTGACGCGGATGCCCTGCTCGTCCCGCTCCACCAGCCCATCGCGTTCAAACGGCGCCAGCAGCTGCAGGTCTTCGGCGAAGTAAGCGGTGAAGTCGATGCCGTATTGCCGTTCGAGCGGCTGATACGCCAACCGGAAATTGCAGATCAGGGTTTTGATCAGATCGCGCCGCAGGCAATCGTCGTCCGTCAGCGCCAGCCCGCGCCACAGCGCATTACCCTGCGCCTGTACGCTGTCATAGTAACGCTTCAGCTCTTTCTGGTTCTGCGCATAGCTGTCACCAAGCATGCTGATGGCCGACACACCCAGCCCCAGCAGATCGCTGTCGCCCTGGGTGGTATAGCCCTGGAAATTACGGTGCAGCTTGCCTTCGCGTTGGGCGATTGCCAGCTCGTCGTCCGGGCGCGCAAAGTGATCCATGCCGATGAACTGATAGCCGGCGCCGGTCAGGAAAGCGATGCTCTGCTGCAGGATATCCAGCTTCTGCTGCGCGCCCGGCAGGTCGGCGTCTTTGATTTTGCGCTGGGCGGCGAACAAGTTCGGCATATGCGCGTAGTTGAACACGCTGAGGCGATCGGGATTCAGCTCAGCCACCCGCTGCAGCGTGAAAGCGAAGCTTTCCGGCGTCTGTTTCGGCAGGCCGTAGATCAGATCGATATTAGTCGAGCGGAAGCCCAGCGCTTTGGCCCGCTCTATCAGGGCGAAGATAAAGGCCTCGTCCTGCTCACGGTTGACCAACTGCTGCACCTGCTTGTTGAAATCCTGCACCCCCATGCTCAGACGGTTAAAGCCTTCGGCGCGTAAATGATCGAGCACATCCAGCTCTATCTCGCGCGGATCGACCTCGATCGACATCTCCGCATCGGGCAGGAAATTAAAGTGTTCGCGCAGCAACGCCACCAGCCGGCTGATTTGCGCTTTCTCCAGGTAGGTCGGCGTACCGCCGCCCCAGTGCATCTGGCCGACCTTACGGCCGGCGAACAGCGGCGCACGGCTGGCGATCTCTTGCGCCAAAACGTTCAGGTATTCGTCGGCCTTGTGCGTCTGGCGCGTCACCTGCTTGTTGCAGCCGCAGAAGTAGCACAGCTTATGGCAGAAAGGGATATGCACGTACAGCGACAGCGGCCGCTCAGGGTAGCGCGCAGCGGCGCGTTGAAACGCCGCTTCGTCGTAGCGCTGATTAAACTCCAGCGCCGTGGGGTATGAGGTATAACGCGGCCCTGAGTAGTTATATTTTTGGATCAGGGCCAAATCCCAGACAATCGCCTGCTCTGACATGCTCACTCCTTCCGATATCTTTTTCTACCGGGCCTGGAGAGAGGCGGTTGTCTGCGCTGTCTGGCCACGGAAGCGCTGCGAAAACGCGCTTTGCGCTTAGACAGCCGCCATAGTTTACCGAATAACCACAGCAGATAACACATCAAGAGTAGGGCTATTGCCGGGATTAGCCACATGGCGCGTTAAAAAGCGTCTTTCGGGTTGCCGCCTTTCAGCAGCTTCAGAATATCTTCCTGCTTCTCTTCTTCTTCTTCGTCGTCGTCTTCGCCCAGTTCGATGCCCAGCACGTCCATCAGCACATCGATGCGATCCAGCGTCTTGTCGACATACGCTTGCTCTTCCACGTTCAGCGTTTCGCCGTCGTCGATGCGATCCAGCAGCGCGTTCAGACGCTCGTCGTTTTCCAGCTTCGCCAGCTCTTCTTCCGGCGACAGGCGCGGTTTCGCTTCGGCCTTTGGTTTCGGCTGCGGTTTGGCCTTCACTTTGGTTTCGTCGACCACCAGCGCAACCGGCACTTTACTGCCGATACGTGGATCTTTGGCTGCCGCCGCCGATTTGTTCTTCTGGCTGCCGGACTCGACCTGGGTGCGCGAACCGGAAGCGAGGCCACGGCGCTTTTTCAGGCGTTTGCGCTCGCGCGCTTCCTGATCGAGCTCCATACGGCTTTTCTTTTTCGTTTTTGACTTCGCCGCGCTGCCGCGAGGTGCTTTTGATGGCTGGTTCATAGCGTGTGCTCTTAGGTATGTAGATTCAGTATAGAATTGCGGCGGAATCTAGCAGAAAGCGGACAAAGAAAAAAGGCGGCAGGTTAAACCTGCCGCCTATTTCGCACCTTCTCGCGAAGGGTATTCCTGTTACGCGCTCCTTGCGTACATGCAACATCCCGGTTTTTCCCTCTGCTATAACCGCATTCCCTGCCACTACGTCCTTCATCCTGAAAGAAAAATCGTCCATGGCGCAATCCATTCGCATCTGCTCTTCCCGAGCGCGCTTCCTGCGGGCATCCAAATTGCCGATACTTCACCATCCGATGTGCCTGCCGCCTGTTCCGGTGCGAAAGGGTCACTTCCTGTTGCGTTCATCCTGGCACTCATTGCACGCCCTGTGCGTTCCCTGAGATTTGTCATCCTTCCCGGATGTTCCCTAATCCTGCGCAACCCTGCGTTAACGACTACTTTACGTTATTGTTGCGAAGGCTCAAGGCACCTGACGCCGATTTGGACGACATTTCCCTACAACGAAAAAACAACATATTGTTTTTAAAATAAAAACAGAAATATCACTTTCGAATAAAGCGACATTACCCGCGATTCGAATGGCAAATGTCTCACAATGTACGCGCGGCACAACTGTCGTTTTATCGCGTCCCGCCGCTTAAAAACCGAGAAACACGCCATTTTTACCGCTGATGCAGTTATAATCGCCAACCAGTTAGCCATCCTCACGGAGACGAAAAATTTTGACCAGCAAGAATTACAACTATCACGTGACCCATTTCGTCACCAGCGCACCCGATATTCGCCATCTGCCGGGGGATGCAGGAATTGAAGTCGCCTTTGCCGGCCGTTCCAACGCCGGGAAATCCAGCGCGCTGAACACCCTGACCAACCAAAAAAGCCTGGCGCGCACCAGTAAGACGCCGGGGCGCACCCAGCTGATCAACCTGTTCGAAGTGGAAGACGGCATCCGCCTGGTCGACCTGCCGGGTTATGGCTACGCCGAAGTGCCGGAAGAGATGAAGCGCAAATGGCAACGCGCGCTGGGCGAATACCTGCAGATGCGCAACAGCCTGAAGGGCCTGGTGGTGCTGATGGATATCCGCCATCCGCTGAAAGATCTCGACCAGCAGATGATCCAGTGGGCGGTCGACGTCGGCACGCCGGTCCTGTTATTGCTGACCAAGGCCGACAAGCTGGCCTCCGGCGCACGCAAGGCGCAGCTCAATATGGTGCGTGAAGCGGTGGTGCCGTTTATGGGGGATATCCAGGTTGAAGCCTTCTCGTCGCTGAAGAAGATCGGCGTCGACAAGCTGCGCCAGAAGCTGGATACCTGGTTTAACGAGATCCCACCGGAAGTGCTGCCGGAAGACGAAACCGGCGAATAAGCCCAGGCTGAACGCCAGAGCCGATGCCTCACCGCATCGGCTTTTTTATGCCCGCAGTTTAGCCACAGGCGGGATTTTTTGTTATCTAATTACAGTTTTGAAATAAAGCCATCACAAAAACTTATCGCCAGGGTAGGCTGATCTCACCAAATCACGGCGTTGAGGGAGCGGAAGCGGGAACGGAAAGCGGTGCGGAGCGATAGGAAAAACGTATGGTTTGCTGCTGTTTTTACAATAAAAAACGCCCCAGTCAATACTGACTGGGGCGGCTAAATATTCAGCCAAATCCGATTACGTGAAGTAAAAGGTCTGAAAGATAGAACATCTTACCTCTGTACCCTACGCCTGTAACTCTACATCATTTTTTCGCAGGGCAAAAGAATTTTTTGTAGTTTACTTACACAATTTGCGGCGCAAGAACGGCGAAGTTGGGGAAACTATCGCCGCATCTTGTAGCTTAATTACGAAAAATGCTTAGGTTCTCGCCAGTTAGCACATCCTGCGATAAACCGGCGATCAGTGCGCCTCATCCCAGTTCATGCCGACGCCCACATCGACCTTCAACGGCACCGCCAGCGTCATGCTGCCCTCCATCAATTGGCGGATACGTTGGCTGGCTTCTTCGATCACCGACTCGTGCACCTCAAACACCAATTCATCGTGCACCTGCATGATCGCGCGCACCAGCGGCTTCTCCTGCCCTTGCAGCCAGGCGTCGACCTCGATCATCGCACGTTTGATAATGTCGGCCGCCGTGCCCTGCATCGGGGCGTTGATGGCGGCACGCTCGGCCGCCTTGCGGCGCATGGCGTTGCTGGAGCGGACGTCCGGCAGATACAGGCGGCGCCCATCCAGCGTGCTGACATAGCCCTGTTCGGAAGCCTGCTGGCGGGTGCGCTCCATGTAGTCCAGCACGCCCGGGTAACGCTCGAAGTACAGATCCATATAGCGCTGGGCTTCCCCACGCGGGATCCCCAGCTGACGCGCCAGGCCGAAGGCGCTCATGCCGTAAATCAGACCGAAATTAATCGCCTTGGCGCTGCGGCGCTGTTCGCCGGTCACTTTATCCAACGGCACGCCGAAGACTTCCGACGCCGTGGCGCGGTGAATGTCTTTCCCTTCGGCGAAGGCCTTCAGCAGCCCTTCATCCTGTGACAGATGCGCCATGATGCGCAGCTCGATCTGCGAGTAGTCGGCCGCGACGATGCGGTAACCTTCCGGTGCGATAAAGGCCTGGCGGATGCGCCGCCCTTCTTCGTTGCGCACCGGGATGTTCTGCAGGTTCGGATCGCTCGATGAGAGACGCCCGGTCGCGGTCACCGCCTGATGATACGAAGTATGCACCCGGCCGCTGACCGGATTGATCATCAGCGGCAACTTGTCGGTATAGGTGGTCTTCAGCTTCGCCAGGCCGCGGTATTCCAGGATCACCTTCGGCAGCGGGTAGTCGAGCGCCAGCTCGGCCAGCACCTCTTCGTTAGTGGACGGCGCCCCGCCCGGGGTTTTCTTCAGCACCGGCAGCTTTTGTTTTTCGTACAAGATAGCCTGCAGCTGCTTGGTCGACGCCAGGTTGAACGGCTCTTCCGCCAGCTCATGGGCCTGCACCTCCAGTTCCGCCAGACGCTTGGCCAGCTCCTGGGAGTGGGCCGACAAAATGGCCGGATCGATCAGCACCCCGGTACGCTCGATATGCGAGAGCACCGGCAGCAGCGGCATTTCAATCTCGTTGAACACCGTCAGCAGCTCCGCGCTCTGTTTCAGCTGCGGCCACATCGCCAGGTGCAGCTGCAGCGTGACATCCGCGTCTTCGGCGGCGTAAGGCGCCGCCTGCTCCAGCGCAATCTGGTTGAACGTCAGCTGGTTTTTACCCTTGCCGGCGATCTCTTCGAAGGTAATGGTTTTGTGGCCCAGATAACGATCGGCCAGGCTGTCCATATCATGACGGCCGCCGACGCTGTCCAGCACATAGGACTCCAGCATGGTGTCATAGGCGATACCGCGCATCTCGATGCCGTAGCGCGCCAGCAGGCTCATGTCGAACTTCAGGTTTTGCCCGACCTTGAGCGCCTTCTCGTCCTCCAGCAGCGGCTTGAGCGCTTCCAGCACGCAGGTGCGATCCAGCTGTGGCGGCGCATCCAGATAATCGTGTGCCACCGGCAAATAAGCCGCTTCGCCCGGTGCGATCGCGAAGGACAGGCCGATCAGGTTGGCGGTCAGGGTATCCAGGCCATCGGTTTCGGTATCGAAGGCAAACACGTCGGCCTTTTTCAGCCGCGCCAGCCAGTCGGTAAAGGTCGCTTCATCCAGGATAGTGACATAACCGTCCTGGGACAGCTTGGCCTCCGCCAGCGCCTTCGGCGCTTCCGCGGTAACGGCCGGTTTGGCGGCGCCGGCAGCTTTCGCACCCGCGCCTTTCTTGTTTTCCAGCCATATGCCGGCTTCCACGTCCGCCAGCCAGCGTTTGAACTCGTACTGTTTGAACAGCTGTTGCAACGTATCGATATCCGGCTCGGACACCGTCAGCTCAGCGCAGGTCAGATCCAGCTCGACATCGGTTTTGATCGTCGCCAGCTTATAGGAGAGATACGCAACCTCTTTATTCTGCTCCAGCTTGGCAGCCATGGTTTTGGCACCGCGGAAGCTCAGCGTGGCGATGCTTTCCAGATTGCCGTACAAGGCATCCAGCCCGCCGATGCCCTGCAGCAACGCCTGGGCGGTTTTCTCGCCCACGCCCGGCACGCCGGGAATGTTGTCCGATGAATCGCCCATCAGCGCCAGGAAGTCGATGATCAGCTCCGGCGGAATACCGTACTTGTCGCACACTTCCTGCGGGCCGAGGATCGTGTTGTTCATGGTGTTGATCAGGGTGACGTTCGGTGTCACCAGCTGCGCCATATCTTTGTCGCCGGTGCTGATCAGCACCGCGTGGCCGGCCTTTTCGGCCTCCAGCGCCAGCGTACCGATGACGTCGTCCGCCTCAACGCCAGGCGTCACCAGCAGCGGCAGGCCCATTGCCTTGACCATGCTGTGCAACGGCTCGATCTGCGCACGCAGATCGTCCGGCATCGGCGGCCGGTGTGACTTGTATTCGGCGAACAGCTCATCGCGGAACGTCTTCCCTTTGGCATCAAACACTACGGCAACGTGGCTCGGTTGATACTGCAGCAGCAGGCTGCGCAGCATATTCAGCACGCCATACATCGCGCCGGTTGGCTCGCCCGCCGAGTTGGTCAGCGGCGGGAAGGCGTGATAAGCGCGGTAGAGGTAGGAGGAACCGTCAACCAGGATTAGTGGGTTTTCTGCAATCTGGGCCATAGCGTTTCTTTATCGTGATCGGACATAGGGGTAAGCATGCCATAGCTGGCCGTCGGAGACGAACCTTAGCGTGCATTGCGGACGAAAATGATGTGATGGTGCGCGAGGATCCGCAAGATCTTACCTGTGGATAACTTTGTGCATAGAAAAGAGACCGAATTATAACGCTCTGATTGTCGTTATAACGGCGAATAAAATTCCTATTTAAATCACCGCGTTAAAAGAACGAATTCCGGCGACGCTTTATTACTGGCTTTTATTGGATTTGTGGATATAACTTTCGCCGGATTTTAATCGCACTATTAATCAAATTCGGCGCCTCAATTACCCTAGCACAAGCTGGGAAAGTTGCACGAAAACTCAGCAAATGGTTATCCGATGAGACGAAAAACAGTGATTTTTAGCGGCACTTTACCCCGACGATCTCTGTTAAAATAGACTTTTGTTCATGCGCTTTGGCATGCAACGATGTTCCCAACAACCGTCAGCCCATAACCATGCCAAGATTGTTAACGCCTGTTATCTTTATCATTTCCGTCATACTCACCATTCTGGTGACGGTATTGTGTTCCATCCCCATCACGCTGGCCGGCATCGTGAAACTTTTGGTGCCTATCCCCGCCATCTGGCGATATATCTCGGCTTTCGCCGATTTCATGATGTGGTGTTGGTGTCAGGGGCTGGCACTGTTATTGCGCATTAACGGGCAATTGCGTTGGGATATTGAAGGGCTGGAAGGCCTGGATCGTAAAAACTGGTATCTGCTGATCAGCAACCACGAAAGTTGGTCGGACATTGTCGTGCTATGCGTGCTGTTCAGAAATCATATTCCGATGAATAAGTATTTCCTCAAGCAGCAGCTCGCCTGGGTGCCTTTTGTCGGCTTGGCCTGCTGGGCGCTGGATATGCCATTCATGAAGCGTTATTCCCGCGCCTATTTGCTCAAGCATCCGGAGAAACGCGGCAAGGATATCGAAACCACACGCCGTTCCTGCGAAAAGTTCCGCCAGCGTCCAACCACCATCGTCAATTTCGTCGAGGGTTCGCGCTTCACCGAAGCCAAGAAAATTAAAAGCAATTCGCCGTATCGCAATTTGCTGGCGCCCAAAGCCGCCGGCATTGCGTTTACGCTCAGCGCGTTGGGCAATCAGTTCGACAAAGTGTTGAACGTGACTCTGCTCTATCCGGAAAATAACCAACGGCCTTTTCTGGACATGCTGTGTGGGCGGCTGACGCGTATCGTGGTGAGAATAGAGACGCTGCCGATCGATGAAACCCTGCATGGAGACTACTTCAACGACAAGCAGTTCAAGCGGCGCTTCCAGCTGTGGCTGAATACGCTGTGGCAGGAAAAAGATCGGTTGCTGGATAAATTGAAACGGCAATATGGATAAAAAAAACGCCGGCATTGCCGGCGTTTTCGCATTGGATCTGGCTTATTTCTGCTGGCTGAGGAATTTAACCACATCGGCGAACTGCTTCACGTAAGCGTCCATCGAGCTGGTGTCCAGGCCATCGTTTTTAACCATGTATTTGCCGTTCACGAATACCGCCGGCACACCGCGCAGCTGCAGATCCTCTGCGGCTTTCTCCTGTTGAACCACCAGAGATTTCACCACAAAGCTATTCCAGGCCGCATCATAATCTGCGGCGGTCACGCCCGCTTTCACGAAGACGTTACGGATATCGTCCGGCGTTTGCACGGTCTGGGTTTTCTGCACCGCTTCAAACATCAGCGGGCTTACTTTGTCTTCCACGCCCAGCGCCATCGCTACCGCCCATGCCTGAGTCAGCTGTTTGCCCAACGGCCCCAGGAACTCCACGTGGTACTTGGTCATTTTGGTGCCGGCAGGCAAGGCCTTCTTCACGTTTTCAGACACATGATAGACCTGCTCGAACTGGTAGCAGTGCGGGCAGTAGAAGGAGAAGAACTCCAGCACCTGCGGCTCGCCGGTCACCGGCTTGTCCAGGGTCACGTACTGAGCGCCATCGCTAAACTGTGCCGCCGAGGCACTGAATGCCATCACCATGCCAACGAGCGCCAACCATATTTTTTTCATAAGACTAAACTCTCCATTGTGTTAAAGCTTCAATACATTGGCGTCAGCTGCAGAGGAGGCTCCTGCAACAGCTTAACCTGTTCGGTGAAGGCCGCAGTCTGAGACAACCAGAAATCAGACTCCGCCATCCACGGAAAACTCTTAGGAAAGGCCGGATCCTGCCAACGGCGGGCGACCCAGGCCAGGTAATACACCATGCGCATCGCCCGCAGCGGCTCGATCAACGCCAGCTCGCGCTGATCGAACTCGGCAAATTCACCGTACGCCTCCAGCAAGACGTCCAACTGCATCAGTTGATCGCGGCGTTCGCCGTGCAGCAGCATCCACAAGTCCTGCACCGCCGGGCCATTACGTGCGTCATCAAGATCGACGAACAGCGGGCCGTCGCGCCACAGAATATTGCCCGGATGGCAATCACCGTGCAAACGGCGCGGCTGCCAGTTCAGATGCCAGTGCGGCTTGATCGCCGCGATCAGGTTATCCGTCGCCTGCAGGAACCCCTCACGCTGCGCTGCCGGCAACAGCTCACAACCGGCCAGCACCTGACGCGGAGCGGTGAGATACTCTTCAACCCCCATCGTCGGCCGCTCGGCGAACAAATGCTCACCGCCGACCTGATGGATGCGCCCCAGGAAACGGCCCACCCATTCCAACTGATCCAGGTTGTCTATCTCATACTGCCGTCCACCCACGCTGGGGAACAGGGTAAAGAAGAACCCAGCGTGCGTATGCAGCGTAGCACCTTGCAACGCCAGCGGCGCCACAACCGGGATCTCCGCCTTAGCCAGATCCAGAGCGAACTGATGCTCCTCACCGATCTGCGCAGCGCTCCAGCGCTCCGGGCGGTAAAACTTCACCACGTAGCGCCGGCGATCTTCGTCCATAAACTGATAGACGCGGTTCTCGTAGCTGTTCAACGCCGTCAGACCGGAGTCGACGCGCAGGCCAAGCCCTTCTAGCGCGTCCATAATCAAATCGGGCGACAGAGTGTCGAAATTAAAAGCAGAGTTATTCATAACGTTCGTTTGATCGCTGACAGCATGGTGCCGGGAATGAGAAATAGTAGCATTAATGGCGCATTTCACGCGCTATGCTTTCCCGCACCGCACGAGGATCAGTCCTTGATAACGCCGCGAGCGCGCAACAGCGCCGTTTTAAAATCTTCTTCGTAATCTTTCTTCAGGCCCGGGATCTGATCCGTGCCGGCGCTACCGCGCATTTTCAGGTGGTAAATAAGAATATCATCGCTCAATTCAGACAACTCGCCCTGGAAGCCCGCTTCCTTCGCCAGCTTTTGCAAAAACTGCATCAAATTGAGATCGGGATCTTCCTGCCAGGCCGGGTGCAACAGCTCGATCAACTCATTTACGCGATGCGTTTTCATCTCAATATCGTCCAATAGCATGAATAAACTCACAAAGTAACAGGCTTACCCACGCAGTGAAAGAACCGGCTTGTCAATAAAGGTAAATCCTGATGTCACGCCGGCTTTAGCGCTACAATCAGCGCATCGACAAGGCGGGATAAACGAGATGCATAAAGAAATCAGCGGCGTAATTTTGGCCGGCGGACGAGCCACGCGCATGGGCGGTGAGGACAAAGGCCTGGTGTCGATTGGCGGTATCGCACTCTATCAGCATGTTCTGGCCCGGTTACGGCCGCAGGTGGCTTCCGTCGCCATCAGCGCCAATCGCAATCAGGCACGTTACCAGGCAAGCGGTTTGCCGGTGATCGGCGATCTGACGCCCGATTTCGCCGGGCCGTTGGCCGGGATGCTCGCCGGGCTCAAACAGGCTCGCAGCGAGTGGGTGGTCTTCGTCCCTTGTGACGTCCCCGACTTTCCCGCCGACTTAGTCGCGCAGCTATGGCAGCAAAAAGGCGCGGCGCAGGCGGCCTTTGCCAGCGATGGTGAGCGAGATCACCCTACGCTGGCGTTATTGCATACCCAAACAGCGCCGCAGCTGGCTGACTATCTGGCGCGAGGTGAACGCAAGCTGATGCTGTTTCTGCATCAGATTAACGCACAACGCGTGGTGTTCAGCGGGCAACACGCGGCATTTCATAACCTGAATACGCCGGAAGACTGTCGACGCTGGCAGCAAGCACGAGAGCTAAAAAAATGAATCGTTCATTGTCCCCTTTACTTGCTATCGGAGCCTATAGCGGAACGGGAAAAACCACCCTGCTCAAACAGCTGATCCCGATGCTGAAACAGCGCCAGGTGAGGGTTGGGCTGATAAAGCATACGCATCATGACATGGATGTGGATACGCCGGGTAAAGACAGCTATGAGCTGCGCAAAGCGGGTGCCGACCAAACGCTGGTCGCCAGCGATCGCCGCTGGGCATTAATGACCGAAACGCCGGAACAACAACCTTTGGACCTGTGCTACCTGGCAGAACGTTTTGATGCCGATAAGGTCGATTTGATTCTGGTGGAAGGGTTCAAACATGAGCCGGTCAGCAAGATCCTGCTTTATCGGGCCGAGATCGGCAGACCGTTGGAAGACATGCTGGATCAGTTTGTCGTGGCGGTAGCCAGCGATCGGCCGCTATCCATCGCGGCTAAGCAATTGGATCTCAATCAACCGGAAAGCATCGCCGACTTTATTGTCGAGTGGTTGAAAGGCGCAGCGTAGCTGCGCTTTTTTATATTTTACGCATAGCAAAAAGCCCTGAACGTCAGTTCAG
>DWQP01000021.1:0-45530 GCA_018237385.1 Apodemia murphyi | reverse complement strand
AGAAAAGTATAAAGCGCAGGAAGACCAGCAGTCTTAATCGACAGGCTTGCGGTTATCGCGTAACGGGCGGCGCCAGTGCAAACTGGGCCGCCTTTTTTGTTGGGTTTATTCGGCAAGATCGCCGGCGGGCAGCGGCCAGCCGCCGAGGCGTTTCCAGCGGTTAACCAGCTCACAAAACAGCAGGGCGGTTTGTTCTGTGTCGTACAGCGCAGAGTGTGCCTGGCTGCTGTCGAACGGCATGCCGGCGGCGATGCAGGCTTTCGCCAGCACCGTTTGGCCCAGCACCAGACCGCTCAGCGCGGCGGTGTCGAAGGTGGCGAACGGATGGAACGGGTTGCGCTTGAGGCCGGCGCGTTCGGCCGCGGCCATCAGGAAGCTGTGATCGAAGTTGGCGTTATGCGCCACGATAATGGCCCGGTTGCACCCGCGATCCTTGAGCCCTTTGCGCACCGCTTTGAAAATGGCGTGCAGCGCGTCGTATTCGCTGACCGCGCCGCGCAGCGGGTTGTGCGGATCGATGCCGTTAAACGCCAGCGCTTCCGGCTGCAGGTTGGCGCCCTCGAAAGGCTCCACGTGGAAGTGCAGGGTCTCGTCCTGCTGCAGCCAGCCGTCTTCATCCATTTTCAGCGTAACGGCGGCGATCTCCAGCAACGCATCGGTATTGGCGTTGAAGCCGGCGGTTTCAACATCTATTACTACGGGATAAAACCCACGAAAACGACCACTCAGGGCGTTAAGATCACTTTTTTCGGCCATCAGTTTCTTATCTTCATCGAAGTGCAGCGCGCATTATGGCAAATTTTGCGCCCGGTTGCAGGCGCTATCGCGCGGAGAATCAGCAGGGCGCCAGCGCGCCCTGAAGGGGAGGCTTAGTGGCCGAGGCCCTGACCGGCATGCTTGTTTTCGATCAGCTCGATTTTGTAGCCGTCCGGATCTTCGACAAAGGCGATGACCGTGGTGCCGCCCTTCACCGGGCCGGCTTCGCGGGTGACCTTGCCGCCTGCACGGCGGATGCTGTCGCAGGTGGCGGCAACGTCGTCCACGCCCAGCGCCAGGTGGCCGAAGGCGGTGCCTATGTCGTAGCTGTCGGTGCCCCAGTTATAGGTCAGTTCGATAACCGCACCTTCACTCTCTTCCGTATAGCCGACGAAAGCCAGCGAGTATTTGTACTCCGGATTTTCGCTGGTGCGCAGCAGGCGCATGCCTAATACCTTGGTATAGAAGTCGATGGCGCGTTGCAGGTCACCGACGCGGATCATGGTATGGAGTAAGCGCATAATTCCTCTGGATTGACTGTGCCGTGGCAGACGGCGGGTGGATTGAAGCACAAGCGAGTATAGCCTTGTCCCGCAAGGGAATTCAACGTGACGAGTGAGTGACAATGTCACCCATTGGGTTCGCGCCGATAGTGTCTAAATATTGATCGAGCTTACCGATCGATCCGAAGTAATTGATCTGCACAATCAATTATCAATTCCCCACGTAACCGTGTAGAAATTGAACTGCAGCATAACCAATACCAGGGAATCCCGGCCCGCCTTGTGCGGGCCTTTTTGTGTGCGGCGCATGAAAAACGGCCAGGCGGTTGCATGGCCGTTGGGGTCAGGACAGGTTACTTCGCCAAAAACGGATAGTCGGTATAGCCTTCGGCGCCGCCGCCATAGAAGGTTTCCGGCTTAGGCTCGTTCAGCGGCGCGTGCTGACGGAAACGCTCCACCAGATCCGGGTTGGCGATGTAGCTGCGGCCGAAGGCCACCGCGTCGATGAAGCCTTTTTCGATCAAGGCTTCGGCTTTTTCGGCGGTGTAGGCACCGGCACCGACGATCACCCCTTTAAAGTGGGCGCGTACCGAGTCGCGGAAGGCGTCGGAATACGGTTTGCCGCCGGCCCAGTCCGGTTCGGAGATATGCAGGTAAGCGATATTGCGCTTGTTTAATTCTTCCACCAGGTACAGCGCCGCTTCTTCCTGATCTTCACCGTTGTCCAGGCCGTTGAACGGCCCCAGCGGTGAGATGCGGATGCCGATGTGCTCGGAACCCCATTCGGCGATGGTGGCGTCGACCACTTCCAGCGTCAGGCGAGTGCGATTCTCAATGCTGCCACCGTATTGATCGGTACGTTGGTTGGAGGCAGGGGACATGAACTGGTGCAGCAGATAGCCGTGAGCCGCATGCAGTTCGATGAAGTCGAAGCCGGCTTCCCGCGCGTTGGCGGTCGCCTGACGAAAATCGTTGACGATACCCGGGATTTCGCGGGTTTCCAGCGCGCGCGGCGTGGAGGTCGGTACGCGCACCCAGGCGCCGGTTTCATCTCGCACGGTGGTGCGGGTTTCGGCGTTGATCGCCGAAGGCGCGACCGGTGCTTGTCCGCCTGGCTGCAGGCTTGAGTGGGAGATGCGGCCGACGTGCCAAAGCTGCACGGCGATGTGGCCGTTTTTATCATGCACTGCCTGCGTGATGTGTTTCCATGCGGCGATCTGTTCCGGGGTATGCAGGCCTGGCGCACCGGCGTAGCCTTTCGCCTGGAAGGAGATCTGCGTTGCTTCGGTCACGATCAGGCCGGCGCCGGCGCGCTGCGCATAATACTCAGCCATCAGCGGCGTAGGAATATCGCCCGGTTCGATGCTGCGCAGACGCGTCAGCGGAGCCATAAACACGCGGTTGGGCAGGGTGACGGCGCCAACCTTCAGCGGAGAGAGCAATTTTTCAGTCTTCATAGTGCATCCTGTATTTAATAGACCGGTCGTCTAGTTATGGCGATAAAAAAACACGAACTGCATTTTTCACGAAAAGAAACGGTTGTCGTTACGGCTGCGGCGGGCGCAGCAGCAACTCGATACTTTCCAGCGCGCTGGTCAACGGTGCCAACGAGCGTCGAATCTTGGCGCGCAGCGAGGCGCCGAGCCAGAGGGCATATAGCGTCTCTGCGGTTGCTGCCGGGCTCATGGCTACCGACAGCGATCCCTCGGCGATGCCGCGTTCAATGGCTGCCTGCAGGTGGCCGATCACGCGGGCGGTCCCTATTTCCAGCGCATGGCGCATCGGCTCCGACAGGTCGCTCACCTCGGCGGAGAGTTTCACCGCCAGACAGGCATTGTGGCATTCGCTGCGGCAATGATAGCTGATGGCCTGGGCGTAATAGCCCAAGAGCTGGTGGCGGGCATCGCTGTGCTCGTCGGCAAACAGCTTTTGCATTTCAGCATCATAATGCGCGAAATAGCGTTGCAGCATCGCTTCGCCGAAGGCTTCCTTCGAGCGGAAATAGTGGTAGAACGAGCCTTTCGGCACGCCCGCAGTGGCCAGCAGTTCGCTCAGCCCCATGCCGGTAAAGCCCAGGCGCAGGCTGAGAGTTTCGCCGGTGGCGAGCAGATGTTCACGTGTGTCCACGTTGCAATGCGTTGATTTGGTCATCATGGTGCCGAGCATAATAGACCGATTGGTCTAGGTCAATGGGAATAAAAAACCGGCGCACAAAACGCCGGTTGTCTGCAAACTGTTGTGCCCCAGCGGCACGAGGAAGTTAAGCGCTTAGGCCGCGTTGCGGCAACGCTGCAGGATATCCAGCCGGGATTGATATTCGCGGGTTTGTACGTCCAACATCCCCAACAGGGTATGGAACAGGTTGTCCTGCGACACGTCGTCCTTTTCCGCCAGCGCGTTCAGGCACTGGCGATCGACGCCGAAGTTGCGCTGATAGTCGGCCGACATCCACATCAGGAAAGGCACGTGCGTTTGCTGGCTCGGCGCGAAGACATAAGGCGTGCCGTGCAGGTACATGCCGTTTTCCCCCAGTGACTCGCCGTGATCGGACAAATAGACCAGCGCGGTATTGAAGCGGTCGTCATACTGCTGCAGCAGCTTGATGGTGGCATCGAGCATCGCGTCGGTGTACAAAATCGAGTTGTCGTAGGTGTTCACCAGCTGTTCATGGCTGCAATCCTGGATCTGATTGCTGTTGCAGGTCGGCGAAAACGTCTGGAATTCTGGCGTGCTGCGGCGGTAGTAGGCCGGGCCGTGGCTACCCATCTGGTGCAGCACGATCACGCCGTCGTTTTTCAGGCTATTGATGTAGTCGTTCAGCTTGTACAGCAGCACGTTATCCATACAAACCTCGCCGTCACAGTCCTGCGGCAGTTTCAGCTTGGTCATATCGATGTGCGGTACCCGGTCGCAGGCGCCTTTGCAGCCGCCGTCGTTATCGCGCCACAGCACGTTGACGCCGGCATGTGCCAGCACGTCGAGCATGCCTTCCTGGTGCGCCGCCTGAGTCGCGTCGTACTCTCTGCGCGGCATGTTGGAGAACATGCAGGGTACGGAGATCGCCGTCTCGGTGCCGCAGGAGCCGGCGTTTTTGAAGTAGACCACGTCGTCCTGCTTCAGGCGCGGGTTGGTTTCGCGCCCGTAGCCGCCGAGGGAGAAGTTTTCGGCGCGGGCGGTTTCGCCCACCACCAGGATCACCAGCGTTTTCTTGGCCTGGCCGGCGATCAGCGGCCCTTTGCGCGCGTCTTCACCGATTTTTACCAGCGGCAGATTGCGGGTGAAATAGCGCTGTTCGGTGAACTTGATGGTGCCGGCGACAAAGTTGGAAGGCGTCAACATTTTCACCACGCTTTTATTGTTGCGGATCAGCGAAGCGTAGTCTTTGTAGAACAGCGCGGCGACGATCAGGATCACCACCAACGACAGCATGACGTTGGCGGCGCGCAGCCCGACCATATACCACCAGGGGCGGGTCTGGCGAATATGGGTGAAGCTGACCGCCACCGCCGGCAGAACGCCGAGCAGCGCCAACCATAACCCCATGCGCGGCGTCAGCAGCGCCGTCGCTTCCTGGGTATTGGTTTCGAAGGCGTTCTGCATCATGTTGCCGTCAATCACCACGCCAAAGCTGTACATGAAATAGTTGGCTGCGGCGCTGCCAAGCAGGAAAAAGACGATCAGCGGCTTGCGCAGGTAGGGCACGGTCAACACGCTGAAGATGATATTCAGCGCACAGAAAATCACCACCGGCATGCTGGCGGCGAAAATGACGCTGTGGACGCTATCGAAGGTGATATACGACCAGGCGCGGTGCAGGAATAACGCGTTTTGAAACAGGGTGAAGAACAGGGCGGTGGCGAGGATAAAACCGAGGCTGTTGCACTGTAAGCGTTGACGTAACCACATTGCCAAATCTGGATCCTGAGAGGAGATAATGCCTTGAAATCTACCGGATGAAACTTAAGAAAACCTTAGAAATTCAGAATACTGGCGGCGGCGAACGTGGGGAAAATGCCAGGCCGGGCGGCCTGGCAATGAGGCAGTTTAGTAGGCGGCGGTGAACTGCGCGCGAATAAACTGTGGTTTTTCAATCTCATCGACGATGGCGACCGCCAGATCTTCCACCGAAATGCTGGCCGGCGCTTCGCCGTTCATCAGCAGCTGGGTGGTGCCGAGGCGGAACTGACCGGTGCGTTTGCCCGGCTCCAGCAGCGCGGCCGGCGAGAGATAGGTCCAGTCGAGCGCCGATTCATTGCGCAGCTTGTTGCGCAGATCGCGCACCGCCTGCGCGCCGGGGCGGATATTTTCCGGGAACTGCGGCGTATCGACCAGTTCAACGCCCGGCGCCACTTCCAGGCTGCCGGCGCCGCCGACCACCAGCAGGCGCTTGACGCCGGCCTGTTCGACCGCGGTGAGGATCTGCTGTGCGCCGCGCGCGGTCTTCTCATACAGGTTGTCTTCACCCCAGCCGGGGTTGTAGGCGCTGATCACCGCATCCTGACCGCGCAATTGCCCCGCCAGCCAGGCGGTATCGGCGACGTCGCCCAGCGCGACGGTCAGATTGGCGTGCTCCGGCAACTCTTTTTTCTGGCGGGCGATCGCCGTCACCTGAATGCCGCGAGCCAGCGCTTCATCCACCACGCGGCGGCCAACAAAACCGGTTGCTCCAATAATGGCTACTTTCATCTGTATGCTCCTTCGGGGATGTGTTCAGTATCATGAAGCAGGCCGATATGCCTGCTGCGTGGTTTCTACTCTAGTCCTTAACAATAGCCGTGATTAGTGCCATATTCATGCTTTCTTGATTAAGTAAAACTTCATAATCGTGGATAAACTCAATCGAATGGCGATATTCGCCACCGTGGTGGCGGAGGGATCGCTGGCCGGCGCGGCGCGGCGGCTGGGCATGACGCCGTCGGCGGTCAGCCAGCATATGCGATCGCTGGAGAAGGCGCTCGGGGTGCCGCTGCTGCACCGCTCCACCCGTCGTCTGGCGCTGACCGAGGCGGGGGCGGCGTTTTACCCCGGCTGCGAGGCGATGCTGCAACAGGCGCAGCAGGCGGAGCAGCGGCTGGCGGAGCTGCGGGATACGCTGGTGGGCGAGCTGCGCATCGCCACCCCGGTCGGCATCGGCGGCCGATCGCTGGCGGAGGCGCTGGCGCCGCTGCTGCAGGCGCATCCCAAGCTGACGCTGCGGGTGCTGGCGGACGATCGCATCGTCGATATGATAGAGCAGCGGGTCGACATTGCGCTGCGGGCCAACCGGCAGCTGGCGGACGCCAACACGATCGCGCACCCGCTGACGGCGTGGCCGATGGTGCTGTGCGCCGCACCGCGTTATCTCAGCCAGCATGGGGTGCCGGAAAAACCGCAGGATTTGGTGCAGCACCGCTGGATCTCCAGCGGCTACAGCGGGGCCCATCTGGACCTGCTGCACCAGTCCGGCCAGCAGGTTAAGCTGCGGCTGGCGGAAGGGCAGATCGTCAGCGAGAGCATGAACGTGATGCGCGCCTTTACCCGCGCCGGGCTGGGCATTTCCATTCAGCCGCTGTATGAAATTGGCGACGAGCTGCAGCGCGGCGAGCTGTTGCTGCTGTTGCCGGAGTGGCGGCCGGCGCCGCTGCGGCTGCATGCGCTGACGCTCGAGCGCAACGTGCCGGAGAAAAGCCGCCAGGCGCTGCGCTATTTGCGCGACTATTTTCGCCGCAATGGCGAAAAGGGACTTGCCAGCGGCGGCGATGGCGTCTTCAATTAGCAAGATAACGCAGGAGGCCCCGTGGCGCAGCAGCTTGAATTTTTCGACATCCCCAGCCCGTGTCGCGGCATTTGCCAGGCCGACGATCGCGGATTCTGCCGTGGCTGCCTGCGCAGCCGCGAGGAGCGCTTCGGCTGGATGAGCATGAGCGACGCGCAAAAGCGTGAGGTGCTGCGCCTGTGCCGTCAACGCTTCCTGCGCCTGCAGCGCGCCAATAAAGCGCCCGACGAGCCGCTGCCGGAGCAGCCGTCGCTGTTTTAACCTTTCCTGATCTGCCGCACGTTCGTGTGGCTTACCGCTTCCCTGTGCCTCACCGGCTTGTGTATGCTGGCTGACAACTAATGTCACGAGGTTTTCGCAATGGTAGAACGTATTCGTCTCGCGCCGCAGGGGCCTGAATTTTCCCGCATGATTTGCGGTTACTGGCGGTTGATGGAGTGGGGCATGTCGCCGCAGCAGCTGCTGACGTTTATCGAACAGCATGTCGAACTGGGCGTCACCACCGCCGATCACGCCGATATCTACGGGGGCTATGCCTGCGAACAGGCGTTCGGCGACGCGCTGCGTCTGAAGCCGGCGCTGCGCCAGTCGCTGGAGTTGGTGAGCAAATGCGGCATCGCCACTACCGCCAAGCCCGGCAACCCGATCGGCCACTACATCACCGACCGCGACCATATCGTACAGAGCGCGGAACAATCGCTGCGCCATCTGCATACCGACTACCTCGATCTGCTGTTGATCCACCGGCCGGATCCGTTGATGGATGCTGACGACGTGGCCGAAGCCTTCGTCGCGCTGCATAAAAGCGGCAAGGTGCGCCATTTCGGCGTCTCCAACTTTACGCCCGCGCAGTTCCAACTGCTGCAGTCGCGCCTGCCGTTCTCGCTGGCCACCAACCAGGTGGAGATCTCGCCGATTCACCAGCCGGCCATTCTCGACGGGACGCTCGACCAGTGCCAGCAACTGCGCATCAAGCCGATGGCCTGGTCCTGCCTGGGCGGCGGGCGCCTGTTCAACGACGCCGAGTTCCAGCCGCTGCGCGACGAGCTGCAGCGGGTGGCGCAAGAGATCGGCGCCGAGACCATCGAGCAGGTGGTGTACGCCTGGGTGATGCGCCTGCCGTCGTCGCCGCTGCCGATTATCGGCTCCGGCAAGATTGAGCGGGTGCGCTCGGCGCTGAAGGCGCAGAAACTGGTGCTGAACCGCCAGCAGTGGTTCCGCATTCGCAAGGCGGCGCTGGGGTATGACGTGCCGTAAGGCGGAGCAAAAAAAAAGAGGAAAGCCGGGCGGCGAAAGCGCTCGGCTTTTTTTACGCCGATCCTTAGGCCAACACCACCTGGTCGGTGTTGAAGTGATCGAGCGAGACGCCGATCAGCGTGACCTGGCTGTGGCCGAAGGCCAGCACCAGATCGTCGTTTTGCTGCGTGGCATAGTCGCGGATATTCCCGCTGGCGCCTTCGGTACCGATAAACACCAGTTTATCGGTGGCGTTGAAACCATACAGCTGGTCGCGGCCGAAATCGCCGCTGAACAGGAAGGTATTGCCGTTGCCGGCGCCCTTCAGGATGTCATCGCCGCTGCCGCCGACGAAGGTCAGGTTGCCGCCGGCATGGCCGATCAGCGTGTCGTTGCCGGCGTTGCCGAACAGCCAGGCGTCGTGGCTGCGAGCCTGCAGGACGTCATCGCCGTCGCCGCCGGTGGTGGCGGCGGCATAGGCTTTGAGGCCCGAGTCCGATTTCAATCCGGCGGCGGTCACCTGATGATCCACCTCTTTATTGAAAATCAACCAGGAGGTTTCTTTGCTGCGCAGGGTGCTGATGTCGTCCGCCAGCGTAATACCGCCTTTGGCGTCGCGCAGGTAAAGCGTATTGCCATCGTAGGCGACCTCGGTGTTCTTCAGCGCCTGTTGGGTATCGAAGGTATTGTGGCCTTTGCCGCCGGCGATCAGGTTGTAGCCGCCGGCATCGCGGAAGATATCGTCGCCGTCGCGGCCCTCGAGATAGTCGTTGCCTTTGCCGCCCTTGATCAAATCATTGCCGTCGCTGCCGATGATAAACGTCGGCCCGCTGTGCGTCTCCGCGTTGCGGTTCAGGTCTTCCACCCAGGTATTGCCGCGCGTCACGTTCGACAGGTTGGAGACGATGATGGTCGAGTCCTTGTCGGTCAGCGAATAAAACTCGGAGTTCAGCACCCGCATTAGCCCGTCCTGATAGAAGAACGGCAGGTGCGACAGCCAGGTCGGAATGTTGAGAATGGAAAACGGCAGCAGGTTCCAGGCGTCCGACGCGTAATGGTCGTTGAAGTTGACGATATTGTTGGTGGCGGAGGCGTGCGGCGCATCGTGGACACCCAGAGACGGCAGGGTCAGCGAGGTGCCGTCGAGCGCACGAAACACCGGATCGTTTTCGTAGCCGATGTTGATCACCTTGCCGCCGGCTTCGTACTGGGTCGGCGAGGCGAAGGCGACATAGTTGGACTGCGCGTAGAAACCGGCCCAGTTGGCGTCGCTCTGCGCCGCCATGCTGTTGACCGCCAGCCCGCCGAGGCTGTGGCCGCTGACCACTACGTCCTCGCCGCTCAGCCCGTGCGCCTGAGCGAACTTCGCCACGTCGCCCAGCAGATTGCCGAAGGCCTTCAGCGTGTAGCCGTCGGCGTAGCCTTTCGGCCCGAAACCGGCCAGCAGATCGTTAATCACATCGCCGATGGTATCGCCGATCAGCGACTCGCGTGGGCCGCTGGTACCGCGAAATGAGATGCCAATGGCGGTGAGATTGCCTTCGCTGTCATATTTGCCCAGCACCTCGGCCTGAGCGGTGGTATAACCGGCGGTCTCGCCGTAGTAGGTGCCGCGTGCATCGGTTTTGCCGGCGTAACCCAGCTGCGCGGCGCTGATGATCGACCATCCGGCATTGTTCACCGCCTCCTGCGCGGCCTGTTCGGAATCGGGGTTCCAGGGAATGCCGGGCAGGCCGCCCTGCGATTGCGTGCTGCCGATCAGCGCGGTGATCAGCGTCAGCGGCAGGCCCAGCCCGAAACCGGTCTGGTGGTAGCCTTCGTCGAAGCCGTTATCGATATTGTGGTAAGCGTAGGTAGAGATGGCCAAGGCGTCGGAAAACAGCGCTTTCGATGCGTTTTCGTCCAGATCCTTATAGCTAAAGATGCCCATATCAGTTCCTTATGAATTATGCCGCCTGGCCGGGGAGTGAACTCTCATGCGTCGGCGGTGGAAACAGGGAAACAACGTTAGCCGAACGACAGCTGGTCAGAGGACCAACATCGGTAGAAATAGTATTAGCCCTAAATATTAGGCCTGCGAATCAAATTGGCGAGATTGTGCGTTGGTTAACAGTGCCGGCGCTGGCTCTCCTATACTGATAGCTCTGCAGAGACATTAAGGAGACTGATTGATGAAACGTTATTGGTATGCGGCACTGGGCCTGATGGCCTGTGGCGCCGCGCAGGCGGCGGCGGTCGACGTGGAGATGCACCTGGTGACCGGGCAGGGCATCGGTCAGGATATCGGCAAAGTGGTCATCAGCGAAACGCCGTACGGCTTGCTGTTCACGCCAAACCTGAAAGCGTTGCCGGCCGGGGTACATGGCTTCCACGTGCATGAGAAAGGCAGCTGCGAGCCGGGTATGAAGGACGGCAAGGCGGTGGCGGCGCTGGCGGCCGGTGGGCATTTTGACCCGCAAAAGACCGGGAAACACCTCGGGCCGTATGCCGACGGGCACCTGGGCGATTTGCCGGCCATCTATGTAACCGCCGACGGCATGGCTAACTACCCGGTGCTGGCACCGCGGCTGAAAAAAATCAGCGAAATAGAGGGCAAGGCGCTGATGGTGCACGCCGGCGGCGATAACCACTCGGATCATCCACTGCCGCTCGGCGGCGGCGGCGAGCGCTTTGCCTGCGGCGTGATTAAGTGATCATCCGCCGCTGACGGCCGGCGTTGCGGCAGGCTGGCCCATCGCCTGTTGCAACTGCTGCAGCGAGCAGTAGAGCCGCCAAATCAGCCCGGCCAAATCGCGCGCCGCCTGTTCCGGGTGGTGCGCCAACGCGTTGCTCATGCGCTGCAGCTCCTGCAGCGTGGCGTCCAGCGAACTGTGCTGCACGCCTTTCTCCGTCATGATGCCGCGCAGGCAGTGGATACAGACGTTGCGCACCGCCGACAGCGGATCGGAACGGGTCTGCCAGTCGCGCAGCTGCCAGACGATATGGCTGCAGTTGAGCAGCACCACGCCCCAGCGCAGCAGCCAGGTACGGGCCTCCTGATCCTGACTCTGATTGAGCTGGCTGATGCGATGGTAGATCAGCGATTCGAACTGGCTTTCGCTCTGCTGCGGCCGTTTGCTCAACTGATCGATAAAATCGCGCCGCAGCGCGCGAATAATGCGGCGGCTTTTGCGTTTGTCCGAGCTGGGGCGCAGGATCTGAAACGCCAGCCCGGCCAGCAGCACGCCGACGACCTTAGCGATGTTGTCATTGATGAAGGACTGGTAGTCATAGCTCGGCGGGTTGCTGACGGTCAGGAACGAACCCATAAAGACGATCAGCTGCCCCCAGAGCGCGGCATAAGGCGGGTTCTGCAGCTTGAGCATCTGCATGGTCACCAGGATCGGGAACAGGAAGGCGCAGAACACCCAGAAGTCGTCGATCTGGATCATCAAGCCGAATTTCACCACAAAGCAGACGACCGAGAGCAGCAGCACCGCCTTGAGCAAGGTGCTGACGCTGTTGATCGGCGAAGGCGTGGAGGAGTAGAGCACGCAGCTGATGGCGGTGAGCGTCAGCGCCGCGCTGCCGGCGTCCCACTGCGTGTTGATCCAATAGGCGCAGCCGATCACGATGCACAAAAAGGTGCGCAGACCGTTGTAAGCGGCTTCGTAGCTGTCGGTATGGCGCGCCAGCGAGGTGACGCGCGGCGGCTGGAGATCGCTGACCGCCGTGGCGCTCTCCAGCCGCTGCAGCCAGCGGTTGCAGCGCAGGTAAAGCCAGCAGAAATGGCGCAGGCGCAGCCAGAAGGCGCGATGGCGGTAGTCCGTAGGCTCTTGCGGCGCGATCTGCTGAAGCAGGCGCGCCAAACGGTATTTGTCGGTGGCGGGATCGCGCAGCTCGTCCAGCAGTTGCGTCAGCACCGGCATCAGATTGGCGGGGCGATCCGGCCAGTTCAGCAGCATGCGGCGCAGGCTGGAGATAACGCTGGTAATGCGCAGCTGCTGGTGCAGCAGATAGTTGAGCAGGTTATTTTGCCGCCGCAGCCGGTAGTGGCTCCAGAAAGCCTGAATACGCAGCAGGTTCATGGTCAGGATCTGGCCGATGACCCCTTCGTGCGAGGTGCGCATCTGGGCGGTGATCTCCGGCTGCCACAGCATGGCGGCGTGCTCCAGCAGGCGTAGCTGCATGCGCCGCAGCGAGGTCAGCAGCGCTTCGCCGTCGGAGGTGCTGGGCAGGATCATCATCATCAGCCCGCCGCACAGAATGCCGGTGATCACTTCGCAAACCCGCGCCTGCGCGATATCGAAAATCTGCTGGGTATCGGTGACGTTGACCGTGCCGAAGGCGATGATGGCGGCGGTATAGCCCGCCAGCGCGAATGCGTAAGAGACGTTGTTTTGGTAATGGTTGGAGATATAGGTGCACAGCCCGATCCACGCGGCGATGAACAGCGTAAACAGCCAGGGATCGTTCAGACAGTGGCCGGCGATCGCCACCGACGCGGCGGCACCCATCAGGCTGCCGAAGATGCGGCCGATGCTTTTGCTGATCACGCCGCCGACGGTGGGGAAACTCACCACCGCGGCGGAGGTGAGCGCCCAATAGGGTTCATCGAGTTCGAGCACGAACGCGACCCACAGCGCCAGACACATCGCCAGCGAATTGCGCAGCGCATAGCGCCATTGACCGCCGGTCGCCTTACCCCAGGGGGTGCGGCTCCACTCCAGAAAAGGCAGGTTCACACTTTAGTTCCGCTGATGAATCGAAATGGTGCAGGTGGTGCCGGCGACCAGCGTCAAATCGGCGGGCACGTTGAGCAATTTTATCCGTACCGGCACGCGCTGAGCCAAACGCACCCAGGGAACATTAGGCTTAACGTCCATTAATAGATCGTTGCTGCTGTCGACGCTCTGATCGTAAATGGCGCGGCCGATACTCTCTACTTCCCCCTGCAGCGGCGTGTTGCCATTATATAAAACGATGTCGGCTTTATTGCCTTCTTTTATATGTTTCAGCTTGGTTTCTTCGAAATAACCGAGCACATAAAACGAATGCACATCCACCAACGCCACCAGCGGCGTGCCGGCATTGGCGTAGTTCCCGACCCGCGCCTGCAGGTTGGTGATATAGCCGTCGGTTGGCGCGTAAATTTTGGTTTTGCTCAAATTCCATTTGGCCTGTTCCAGGTTGGCCAGGGAGGCTTTATAGGCGGCCTTCATTGCCTGCGCGGCTAAATTGGACTCGTCCAAATCTTCAGCGGAAATAACGTTGCGCGGTAAACCGCGACGGCGGGCGGCCTCGTGATCCGCCTTGGCCAAATCGGATTGCGCTTTTGCCACCGCGGCCTCGGCATTGTCCAGCGCGATCTGATAGGGCACCGGGTCGAGGGTAAAAATCAGACTTCCCGCAGGTACGAACTGATTGTCATTCGCGCTTATTTTCTCTAATCTTCCAGAGACTTCAGGGGTGATATTGACGAGTTCTGCGCGCACTTTTCCGTCACGGGTCCATGGGGATTGCATATAATAATTCCATAGCCACCAACCGGCGCAGACGGCAATGGCGCAGACGATCACCGTAGAGAAGTATTTTAATGTTTTATGCTGCATGGGTTACCAACTCGCTAAAATCCATAAGGAACCGCTAACGGTCAGAACGAAAATGGACAGGTCCATCAACATGGGATGCCAGATTTCACCGGAATACATCCAGTCTCTCAGCAGCTGATGAATCAGTAGCCATAAGACCAGTCCTAGCAAAAAAGCTTTAAATATAGGTGGAAAATAAAGCGATGCCCCCAGGACCAAATCGGGTAAGGGCGATGAGGCGTGTAACCATGGTGTATTCACATTAACAATCCCTAAGGGTGAATATGTTGAATATTTGCATAACGATTAAACAATAGCGGTCAAAAATAGTGGCTATTTCCACAATATACATTATATACATTTGTGTTTTTAATGTGAGTTACCCAAAATAGTCTAAACTCTGGGAGGTAATGTTAGCATGCTAATTATAAGGAGGGGTAAGTGGAGTCAACATTAGGTTCAGATTTAGCACGATTAGTTCGTGTTTGGCGCGCGCTCATCGATCATCGGCTCAAGCCGTTGGAGCTGACCCAAACGCATTGGGTCACCCTGCACAATATCAATCGTTTGCCGCCGGAGCAGTCGCAAATCCAGCTGGCCAAGGCGATCGGTATCGAGCAACCGTCACTGGTTCGCACGCTGGACCAATTGGAGGAGAAAGGGCTGATCACACGTCACACCTGTGCCAACGATCGCCGTGCGAAGCGCATCAAACTGACCGAAGCGGCCGATCCGATCATCAGGGAAGTGGACAGCGTGATCACGTCTACACGCAGTGAGATTTTAAGCGGCATTACCGCCGACGAAGTGCATCTGTTGGTAGGGCTGATTGGCAAGTTAGAACAAAATATCACCGAACTGCAGAACAAATAATAATATTCTTATTTTTCTACGATTACAGTTTCACAGCATCAGAAATAAAACCGGAGGCGATTGCCTCCGGTTTGCCGTGTGTCGCCGACTGACTTACAGCGGAGAGACGGTGATGGTATCGCCCATGCGCGCCATGCGCACGCGCTGGCCTGGGCTGAACTTGGTGTCGCCCGCTTTCTGTACCACCACGATGTTCTCTTTCTGGTCGGTTTTGATTTCCAGCTCGTAGCCTGAGGTACGGCCGGCCACTTCACCGATGCTGTTGCCCGCCGCGCCGCCGGCGATGGCGCCCGCCGCGGTAGCCAGCGTACGGCCGGTGCCGCCGCCGACGGTGTTACCCAACAGACCGCCAATCACCGCGCCGCCGATCATCCCCAAGGCGTTGGAGCCTTCGCCGCCCTGGATTTTAACCGGACGCACGGAAACCAGCGTCCCGTAGGTGACGTTCTGCACCTGCTTGGCCTGCGAGGACGAGTAGACATCGCCGGACATGGATTCATTGGCACAGCCGGCCAGCGTAACGGCGGCGACGGCAACGACGAGAAGACGCTTGATCATACAAAACTCCTGATGGTAGTAGTCCATAACCTGGCAATGCTCTCCAGGCAAGATTCAGTGAAAATGATAGACAAAGTATGGCTGAAAGTTGACACACCGCCATGCTCCATCGCTGCACGCAGCTTAACTTTTCTCTGTTCAACCAATAATAAACCGCGGTTTACCTTTATGACAGCCTTGGCGACATTCCGTTGCCTGTTATGGCACGGTTTAACACATAACATGTGCTACAGCGGCGCCGGAAGGTGGCGTCTGGCTCACGGCCTGTAAAAAAAGCATCATAATTCATAGCGTTAATCCGGCAATTCTGGTTTATTTGTCAGGATAAAATTTGCTTACCGCGCGGGTTAGAGGATGTTGCTATGAAGTCAGGCCGCTATATAGGCGTTATGTCCGGCACCAGTCTGGACGGAATCGATGTGGTATTGGCCGCGATCGACGATCGCATGGTGGCGCAGCAGGCCAGCTATAGCCATCCGATGCCGATGGCGCTGAAAAAAGAGATCCTGGGCATGTGCCAGGGGCAGCAGACTACGTTGGCGGCCGTCGGCCGGCTGGACGCCCAACTGGGCACGCTGTTCGGCGAGGCGGTGCTTGGCTTGCTGAAGCAAACCGGCATCGACGCCGAGCAGATCACCGCCATCGGTTGCCACGGCCAAACGGTGTGGCATGAACCGGAAGGCGACGCGCGTTTCTCTATGCAGCTCGGCGATAACAACCGCATCGCCGCGCTGACCAATATCACCACCGTCGGCGATTTCCGCCGGCGAGACATGGCCTACGGCGGGCAGGGCGCGCCGCTGGTGCCGGCGTTTCATCAGGCGCTGCTGGGGCATCCTGTCGAGCGGCGCATGGTGCTGAACGTCGGCGGCATTGCCAACCTTTCTCTGCTGTTGCCCGGCGCGCCGGTGCGCGGTTTCGATACCGGGCCGGGCAATATGTTGATGGACGCCTGGGTGTGGCGCCACCGCGCGCAACCTTACGATCAGGACGGCGGCTGGGCGATGCAGGGGCGGGTATGTTTACCGCTGCTGCAGCAGATGCTGGCAGATCCGTACTTCGCGCTGCCGGCGCCGAAAAGCACCGGCCGCGAGTATTTCAATATCGCCTGGCTGGAGCGGCAGCTGGTCGGATTGCCGGCGATTGCGCCGGTCGACGTGCAGGCCACGCTCACGGAGCTGACCGCCGTCAGCATCAGCGAACAGGTATTGCTGGCCGGCGGATGCGAGCGTCTGTTGGTGTGCGGCGGCGGGGCGCGCAACACGCTGCTGATGGCGCGCCTGTCTGCGCTGCTGCCGGGGACGGAAGTTGGGCTGACCGACGATTTCGGCGTCAGCGGCGACGACATGGAAGCGCTGGCCTTCGCCTGGCTGGCGTTTCGCACGCTGTCCGGCCAGGCCGGCAATTTGCCTTCGGTCACCGGCGCCAGCCGTGAAACGGTGCTGGGTGGGATTTATCCGGTTTTGCCATTGGGGGGCCGTTAGCTCTGTTAGGATAGCCTGTGAAGGATTTTTCTAAGGAGCAACAGCATGAAAAAAGTCATTTTCGTCGCCGGCGCGCTGGCGCTGTCCGGCTGCAGCTACATCCTGCCGCAAAGCAGCCAGACGATGCACTACCAGTGCGGCACTACGCCGCTGACGGTGGCGCTCGACGGCAAGGCGAGCGAAGTCAGCCTGCTGATGGATGGCGAGCAGCTGCATCTCAAGCAGGTGCTGGCGCTGACCGGTGCCAAATACAGCGACGGCAAATACACTTTTTGGTCGAAAGACCGCAACGCCTATCTTGAGCGCAACGGCAAGGTAGTCATGAGCGACTGCGTGTTGACGGAGTGAAGGTCGGCGGCGGCGTCGGAGCGATTGAGTTCCTGGCGCCGCAGGCGCAGAATGTAACGACGGATTTTTCAGTTGGTCGATAACCCAGATGATTGAAAAGAATGAGTTTGATGTTGCGGACCTGCGCCGTGAATACACCCGAGGCGGCCTGCGCCGCAACGATCTGACCGCCAACCCGCTCGAGCTGTTCGAGCGTTGGTTGAAACAGGCCTGCGACGCGCGCCTGGCCGATCCCACCGCCATGTGCGTCGCGACCGTCGATGAACACGGCCAGCCTTATCAACGCATCGTGCTGCTCAAGCATTTCGATGAGCAGGGGCTGGTGTTCTACACCAACCTCGGCAGCCGTAAGGCGCAGCAATTGGCGCAGAATCCGCATATCAGCCTGCTGTTCCCCTGGCACATGCTCGACCGTCAGGTGATTTTCCTCGGGCAGGTGGAGCGCCTGTCGACCCTCGACGTGCTGAAGTATTTCAACAGTCGGCCGAAGGACAGCCAGATCGGTGCCTGGGTGTCGCAGCAGTCGTCGCGCATTTCCGCGCGCGGCGTGCTGGAAAGCAAATTCCTCGAGCTGAAACAGAAGTTCCAGCAGGGCGAGGTGCCGTTGCCGAGTTTCTGGGGCGGATTCCGCGTGAAATTCGACTCCGTCGAGTTCTGGCAGGGCGGCGCCCATCGCCTGCATGACCGTTTCCTGTATCAGCGGGACGGGAATGACTGGAAAATTGACCGACTGGCACCCTGAAGACGGAAAATCCCCTCTAAGCGCTGGTGCTGACGCCGCCGGCGCTTTATTCTATGCGCTACCCTGAATTTTTATTTCGCCACTGGGCGAAAGGCCGTGTACCGGCAAAGGTGCATTCGTTTATACATGGAGTCATTGATGGCAAGCAGCAACTTGATTAAACAACTGCAAGAGCGGGGCCTCGTTGCCCAGGTTACGGATGAGGAAGCGTTAGCGGAGCGACTGGCGCAAGGGCCAATTGCACTGTATTGCGGTTTCGATCCGACCGCTGACAGCTTGCATTTGGGCCATCTGGTTCCTCTGTTGTGCCTGAAGCGCTTCCAGCTGGACGGCCACAAGCCGATCGCGCTGGTGGGCGGCGCCACTGGCCTCATCGGCGATCCGAGCTTCAAAGCGACGGAGCGCAAGCTGAACACCGCCGATACGGTGAACGAGTGGGTCGAGAAGATCCGCAAACAGATTTCCCCGTTCCTCGATTTCGACTGCGGCAGCAACAGCGCTATCGCGGCCAACAACTACGACTGGTTCGGCGGCATGAACGTGCTGACCTTCCTGCGTGACATCGGCAAGCACTTCTCCGTCAACCAGATGATCAACAAGGAAGCGGTTAAGCAGCGCCTGAATCGCGACGACTCCGGTATCTCCTTTACCGAGTTCTCCTATAACCTGCTGCAGGGCTTCGATTTCTCCGAGCTGTACAACCGTCATCAGGTGGAGCTGCAGATCGGCGGTTCCGATCAGTGGGGCAACATCACCTCGGGTATCGATCTGACGCGTCGCCAGCACCAGAAGCAGGTGTTCGGTCTGACCGTGCCGTTGATCACCAAAGCAGACGGCACCAAGTTCGGTAAAACCGAAGGCGGCGCGGTTTGGCTGGCGCCGGAAAAAACCAGCCCGTACAAGTTCTACCAGTTCTGGATCAACACCGCCGATGCCGACGTCTATCGCTTCCTGAAGTTCTTCACCTTCATGAGCCTGGAAGACATCAACGCGCTGGAAGAAGAAGACAAGAACAGCGGTAAGGCGCCACGCGCCCAGTACGTGCTGGCGGAAGAAGTGACCGGCATGGTGCACGGCGCGGAAGGCCTGGCGGCCGCCAAGCGTATCACCCAGAGCCTGTTCTCCGGCGCGCTGCATGACATGACCGAAGCGGACTTCGCCCAGCTGGCGCAGGACGGCATGCCGACCATCAAACTGGATGGCGACGCCGATCTGCAGCAGGCGTTGGTGAATGCCGAACTGGTGCCGTCACGCGGCCAGGCGCGCACCATGATCGGTTCCAACGCGGTGACCATCAACGGCGAGAAACAGTCCGATGCCGAATACCGTTTCAGCGATTCAGATCGTCTTTTCGGCCGCTACACGCTGCTGCGCCGCGGCAAGAAACATTACTGCCTGGTGGATTGGCAGTAACGAATAATGACGGTAAGGGGCCCTGGCGGCCCCTTTATTTTTGGGCAGCCGCCCGGCTGCCGTATTCCGAACGAGTCTGTCGATGAAAAACATTCTTTCTATCCAGTCGCACGTGGTGTTTGGTCACGCCGGCAACAGTGCGGCGGAGTTTCCGATGCGTCGCATGGGCGTCAACGTCTGGCCGCTGAACACGGTGCAGTTCTCCAACCATACGCAATACGGTCAGTGGACCGGCTGCGTCATGCCGGCCAGCCACCTGACCGAGATCGCGCAGGGCATCGCCAATATCGATCAGCTGAAACGCTGTGATGCGGTGTTGAGTGGCTATATCGGTTCGCCGGAGCAGGGTGACCATATTCTGGAGATCGTGCGTCAAGTTAAGCAGGCGAACCCGAATGCCTGGTATTTCTGCGATCCGGTGATGGGGCATCCGGAAAAGGGCTGCATCGTGGCGCCGGGCGTGGCCGAGTTTCACTGCCGCCAGGCGCTGCCGTGCAGCGACATGATGGCGCCGAACCTGCTGGAGTTGGAGATGCTGAGCCAGATGGCCGTCGCCGACGTGGCCGATGCGGTGCAGGCCGCCCGCATACTGATCGCCAAAGGGCCGCGGCTGGTGCTGGTCAAGCACCTGGCCCGCGCCGGCTATCACGCCGACTGCTTCGAAATGCTGCTGGTGACGGCGGACGAGGCCTGGCACATCAGCCGACCGCTGGTGGACTTCGGCGCGCGTCAGCCGGTCGGCGTCGGCGATTTGACCAGCGGTCTGCTGCTGGTAGACCTGCTGAAAGGCGAGGCGCTGGATAAAGCGCTGGAGCACGTGACCGCCGCCGTGTATGAGGTGATGCTGACCACGCAGGAGATGGGCGAGTACGAACTGCAGGTGGTGGCAGCGCAGGATCGGATCGTGCAGCCGCGCAGCGAGTTCAAAGCGGTAAAACTGTAAGTGGCATCGGGCCCCGGCAGCCGCCGCCGGGGCCGAATGTTTACTTCAATCCCTCGGCGTTCAGCGCCGCATCTACCGCCGGGCGCGCCGCAACGCGATCGAACCAGGCCGCCAGATGGGCGTGCTTGCGCACGTCGAGCTGCAGGGCGAATGCCCAACGCAGCACGGTGAACAGGTAGGCGTCGGCCACGCTGAAACGGCTCCCCAACAGGAAGTGCTGCTTCGCCAGCACCGAATCCAGATAGCTGAACTGCTGCTCCAGCTTGGCGCGCGCGATGGTTTTATACTCCTCGGGCGTTTTCGGGTTGAACAGCGGGCTGAACCCTTTGTGCAGCTCGGTGGCGATGTAGTTCAGCCATTCGATCGCGTGGTAGCGCGACAGGGTGCCCGCCGCCGGAATAAGGTTGCGGTCCGGCACGCGGTCCGCCAGGTATTGCACGATCGCCACGCCTTCGGTCAGCAGGCTGCCGTCATCCAGCAGCAGCGCCGGTACCTGTCCCTTGGGGTTGATGGCGAGGTAATCGGCGCCGCTCTCGGTTTTCTTCTGCGCCAGGTCGACCTTCTCCGCCGTAAAATCCAGCCCCGCCTCACGCAGCACGATATGCGGGGACAGCGAACAGGCGCCGGCTTTATAGAACAGTTTCATCGGAAGCTCCTTGTTGATGACGAATGACGGGCATGCTTAACCTCTCATCGTAGTCCCATAGCGCCAAAATTACAGCGGCTTAGCTAACAAATTTAACCGATGATCGCCTCGGCGGGCTGCAGCTGCGCCAGCGTTGCGGCGATCTGCTGCTGCAGCGCCTGCGGCGCCACCTGCATCGGCGAGCGCAGCTCGTTGGCGATCAGCCCCTGCTGGGCCAGCACCGTCTTGACCGGCGCCGGATTCGGGAAGCTGAACATCTGGTGGATCATCGGCAGCAGTTCATAGAAGTTGCTGCGCGCCGCGGCCAGATCGCCGGCGGCGACTTGCTGCACCAGCTGGACAAAACGTTCCGGGTGAACATGCGCGGCGGCGGAGATGGCGCCGGTGCCGCCGAGGCACAGCGTGGTGAGGATCAGATTGTCTTCCCCGGTCATCACATCGATCTCGCCGTCGGCGATCAGCGCCATGGTGGCGTCAGGGTTGCCGCCGCAGTCCTTGATGGCGGTGATGCGCGGATGGCGTGCGAGCCGGCGCAACGTGGTCAGCTCCATGGCGATGCCGGTGCGCTGCGGAATGTTGTACAGGATCACCGGCACGCTTGAGGCGTCGGCCAGCTGGGTAAAATAGTCGATCAGGCCGCATTGCGAAGGGCGGATGTAGTAAGGCGCCGGGATCAGCACGCCGGCGATGTCGCGCAGCTGAATGGCCTGCTGCATCTGCAGCGTGGCGGCCATGTTATTGCCGGAAAGGCCCATCACCACCTGATGGGCAGGCGCCACGTCCAGCACGGCGTCGAGCACCGCCAGCTGTTCTTCTTTGCTCAGCGCGGCGGCTTCACCGGTGGAGCCGCAGACCACCAGACCATCGATGCCGGCGTCGAGCAGGTGCCGCGCCAGGCGTTTCACCGCCGGCAGATCGACGGCATCGTGATTGAAAGGGGTAACCATCGCCACCCAAATACCCGAAAATGAGGCCATAAAATATTCCTTCTGTGTGACCGACAGAGAAGCCAGATGAGAAAATTGAAGGCGGAGCATTGCGTGCCATCCAGTCAGCTCATCTGACGGGACAGCTCGCCCCGGTCAAATGAGCGTCTGTTTCTTCGATTTAACCGCCGCCAAACCGCCAACGGGCAACGCAGGTATCATCAGCATGTCAGCGTTGCGTGGGTAGGCCATGGCGGTCTCGTGAAAAGGGGAAGTGGGGTGATAATGAATAGTCTTCATCAGGCTGTCAATTTACAACAGATTGATAACATTGTTATTCATGATTCGATAGCGAGGATGAGTTTGGCTAATAAATAAAAATCCCCGCGGCGGCGGGGAGGGGGTGGCCGGCTCAGCGCGGCGGGCGGGAGCCGATGGTGGCGGACCAGCTGAAAGTGTCGCCGCTCGGCCGGTAGCGGTTGGCCTTGCGCTCTGCACGCTCCGCCTTGGCGAGCTTCGCTCTGGCGGCCATGATGCGCGCCACCGCTTCATCCTTGACCTTGTGCTGTTCGGCGTTGGTGAGCGGCCTGCCATGGCTTTTGCGCGCCTTGTCCAGTTCGGTTTTCACTTCCCGCTGTTCGCTTTCCGTCATCTCTTTCAACGTCAACTTTTTCATCTGTGCCGCCCGTTCGGTGAAGTTGGCTTTCAGTTTAACGGTGTTATGTGACCGAAAATGTTATGGGCATAACGAAAATGCCCGGTAAGCCCACGTTACACCTCTTCCAGCAGATCGTCGACAAAGCGTCGCATGCGTTCGGTGCGCAGCTCGGCCATGTGCCGCCCGGCGGCGGTCTGGAAGCCGTCTTGCAGTTTGAACAGCTTGGTTTCGAAGTGGTCCAGGCTGAAACGCTTGTCGTCATATTGACGATGCTCGGCCCGCGGGTCGGCGGCATCGTAAAGCGCACTGCGCATGCGGCCGCCGATATAGAAGCAGCGCGCCACGCCGATAAGACCTATGGCGTCGAGGCGATCGGCGTCCTGCAGGATCTTCGCCTCCAGCGTTTGCGGGGGGATGCCCGCGGAAAAACTGTGCGCTTCGATGGCATGGGCCACCGCCGCGATATCCGCCGGTGCCCATTCCAGCCGGGTCAGCGTCAGCGTGGCCTGCTCCGCCGCCATGCGCGAGGCCAGATGGCGCTGCGGCGAGTTTTTTTCCACCGCGACGGCGTCGTGCAGCAGCACCGCCGCGCAGAGAATGCGCCGGTCGCCGCCTTCCAGCTTGCTGATCCGGCGGCAGTTCTTCCACACCCGGTGCAGGTGCGCGACGTCATGTGAACCGTCATCCGACTCGAGGGTAAGCGGCAGCAGGGTTTGCGCCAGCGCCTGGTAGGGAGAGAAAGGTTGTAACAGCTCTTGCGTCAGCGAAGGTAAAGACACGTTCAGCTCCTGTTGGGGGAAATCGGTCAATCAGCATAGCCGCGTTGGATGCCGGGAGAATGACAGCGAAACGGCTATTGTTTACTAAAGTGCAACCCACTATTGTCATAACTGCGGTTTTTGCAGCGAAACAAGCAACCTAGAATAGCCGCATTCCGCCGTCTCCGCGTGGTGAGAGCCTGTGTCCGCGGGGATGGCCGGAATATCCTCATCAGCCATTGGAGAAGAGACATGCCAACCCCTCTTGAAATAGTGCGCGCAACCTATGAAGGCAGTTCTGAAGAAAACGGCCGTAATCTGCTGGCGGCGCTGGCCCCCGATGCCGAGTGGACCGAAGCCGCCGGTTTCCCCTACGCCGGTACCTATATCGGCCCGGAGAACATCATCAAGAACGTGCATCAGCGCCTGGGCAGCGAATGGCAAGGTTACCGCGCCGACGTCGACCACTTTTACGACGCCGGCGACAATGTGATCGCACAAGGCTTTTATCACGGCACCTACCGGGCCACCGGCAAATCATTTAGCGCCTCTTTTGCGCATATTTATACGCTGCGCGCCGGCAAAATCGTGAAGTTCGTGCAGATTGTCGACAGCGCTAAAGTGCTGGAAGCGATGCAGCCTTAATCGCCGCCGCGCTTGCCGAATTTGCGGTCGAACTCGCGCCGGTAACCCCGGGCCTTGTTGCGATCGCGGATCCACAGATAGCCGCACACCAGCGCAACCGCTCCCGAGAAGGTGACGTTGCGCATATCCCGGTCATACCAAAACACCAGCAGCGCATCCAGCGCCGCAATCAGCGCGATCCATTTATACATATGGGATTGACGCCGCGTGGCGGCGTTGAGTCGCTTTAACTGTCTGGCTTCGTCCAACACCGGTTTTTGCTGCATAGCGTTTCGTTATCATCAGGCTGTTCACGCTAAATTAGCAGAATTTCCCTAACCGCCGCAAAGATTAACGCGCGGCGCCATGCGGTTTTCACCGCCCCTGGCGCTGCGCAGAAAATTTGCGCGCGAGTGCTTGAATTGTCTATCGGGCATGGTAGGTTATTTATTCGCTATTTTTGGGTTTTTATTCAAATTTCGCCGTGTCATCAAGCTGCAGCACTGGGCGGTTAACGTGATGGGTTCGATACATGCGGCGGTTAACTTCGGCAGGAGGATGTGATGAACGATAAAATGGCACGCCCGCAGGATGTGGTTCAACAACAGCTTGACGCCTATAACGCCCGCGACATCGACGCCTTCATGGCCTGCTGGGCGGACGACGCGCAGTATTACGAGCATCCCGACACGCTGCTGGCCAGCGGCAAGGCGGCGATCCGCGAACGGCATCTGGTGCGTTTCCAGGAGCCGAGCCTGTACGGCGAACGGATAAAACGTATGGCGGTGGGGAACATGGTGGTCGATCAGGAGGTGGTGACGCGCAACTTCCCGCAGGGGCGCGGCAAAATGGATGTCATCGCCATTTACGAAGTGGAACAGGGGCGGATCGCCAAAGCCTGGTTCAAGATCGGCCCCTGCATGCCGGATGAAGGCGCGCTCTAGCCGTGCATTATTGCAACGCCATCACCGCCTCTATCTCTACGCACACCTGCGGTGAAAACAACGCGCTGACCGCCACCAACGAACAGGCCGGCAGTGCGCCATCGAAATAGTCAAACAGCACCGGGCGCACGCCCGCCAGATCGGCGATGTCGGTCAGGAACACGCTGATTTTAATTAATGCCTTGAGATTCACGCCTTCGCTGGCGGCGATGGTCGCCAGTTGGTCGAGGATCTCCTGCGCCTGTTCCGGCGCGCTCAAGCCTTGCGCGTCGGTGGCGAAGGCCGTCAATCCCGACACATACAGGCGATCGCCGTGGCGCACCGCATGCACATAGGGGCCGCCCGGCGTAGGCAACTGCGGATAATTCGTGCGTTTTAATGATGTCATGATCAAACCCCGTGCAAGACCGGTTAATAAAATCGACAAACTTGGTTAGGATACTGAGGAAACGGCGGCCTGACGCCGCACACCGATGATATTTGAGACTATCATCCCTCTTTATTTTATACGTCGTCTCTCACGCGAATGTGACAGTGCGGCGCAGATCGGCCACAAGGACGCATGAGACGATGAACCCGCTTTTTACTCCCTATCTGCAACGCTGGCAACTGGAACAGGACGGCAAAGCCTTCGAAACCCACAGCAGTCTGCTGATGCCGGTGCGTTACCGGGGTGACGCGGCCATGCTGAAGATCGCCCGCGAGCAGGAGGAGCGCTTCGGCGGCCAGCTGATGTGCTGGTGGCGTGGGGAAGGCGCCGCGCAGGTGCTGGCGTGGCACGACGACGGCATTCTGCTGGAGCGCGCGCAGGGTGCAGGTTCGTTGGCGCAGCTGGTGCGCGCCGGCAACGATGAGCAGGCTACGCAGATCCTGTGTCTGGCGATCGCCGCCTTGCATGCGCCGCGCGCCGCGCCGTTGCCCGAGCTGATCCCGCTGCACGAGTGGTTCAGCTCGCTGTGGCCGGCGGCGCAGGCGCACGGCGGCATGCTGCGTCTCAGCGCCACGACGGCGGCTGAGCTGTTGAGCAGTCCGCGAGAAGAAAGCGTGCTGCACGGCGATATCCACCATGACAACGTGCTGGACTTCGGCGAACGCGGCTGGCTGGCGATCGATCCCAAGCGTTTGTACGGCGAACGGGGCTTCGATTACGCCAATATCTTCTGTAATCCCAACTACGGCATCGCCACCGATCCGGCCATTTTCCAGCGGCGCGTGGAACAGGTCTGTCGCTTGGCCGGGCTGGAGCGCCGGCGCTTGCTGCAATGGATCCTGGCCTGGTCGGGGCTGTCAGCCGCCTGGTTTATGGAAGACGGGCAGGCGGCGGATATCGACTTCCGCGTGGCCGAGCTGGCGGCGCGCGCATTGGATCTCCCGCTGCCCGACGGCGATTCAGGGTTCATCCTGCCAGTAATCGAGAGAGGTTGAAGGGCGCTGCAGGTAGCGTACCTGCTCGCCGTCTGCGCCGCGCGCCATCGCCTGGTATTTGCCGGAGTCCGGGTACATCACCAGCTCCGGCTGCTCGCGCGTGCTGACGGACAGGTACTTCAGCGGTGCATCGGAGGTGTTGATGATCTGGTGCGGGTATTCCGGGCCCGGCGGAATGAAAATCACATCCCCGCTGACGATCGGCAGCATTTCTCCGGCCACCCGCAGCGTACCGCTGCCTTCCAGAATGATGAACATTTCCTCCTGAGCGTAGTGAAAATGGTAGGGGCAGGAACGCATGCCCGGCGCCACGCAATCGAAGGAGGCGCCCAGCTTGTCGGCGGCGGTGCCGGTGCCGAGGCGAGCGCCGACGCTGTCATACAGCGGCGGCCGCCGATCGTGTTGCTTATCTACCCGTTCGACATTGCGTATCAAGCGCTGAGCTAACAGTGCGGCTTTCTCAGTCATAGGCTTCCTTGGTGACGATGTCACTTATTATGTGAATTGACATTCAGACGACAGAGAAAGTGAAGGCATCGCCGCCGCGCTTGTCAATGCGCGGCGTGCGTTTGGCATCTCATGCTGCCGTTCCTCGCCGCGGCAGCGACAGCAGCAGATGGGCGATGGCGCCGCCGACAATGCCCCAGAAGGCCGAACCGATGCCCAGTAATGTGACGCCGGAGGCGGTGATGAGGAAGGCGATCAGCGCCGCGTCGCGCTGTTTTTCATCATGCAGCGCGCGCTGCAGGCTGCCGCCGAGGGTACCGAGCAGCGCCAGCCCGGCGATGGTGTGGATCAGGGCGGTCGGCAACGCGCTGAACAGCAGGCCGATGGCGCCGCCGAACAGCCCGGCCAGCAGGTAGAAACCGCCGGCGGCCACCGCGCCCATATAGCGCCGCTGCGGATCGGGATGCACGTCCGGCCCCATGCAGATGGCGGCGGTGATCGCGGCGATGCATACCGAGAAGCCGCCGAACGGCGCCAGCAGCAGCGCGGTGAGCGCCGTCCAGGCGATCAAGGGTGACGTAGGCACGCGGTAGCCCGCCGCCTGCAGCGTGGCGATGCCGGGGGCGTTCTGCGAAGCCATGGTCACCACGAAGAAGGGTACGCCGATGCCCAGCAGCGTCGGCCAGTTGAAGTGCGGCGCGATAAATTCCGGCATGGCGAACGCCGGCGCATGCTGCGTCAGCTGGATATTGCCCTGCAGCGCGGCGATCGCCAGCCCGGTCGCCAGCGTCAGCACGATGGCGTAGCGCGGTTGATAACGGCGGCTGAGCAGATAGGCCAGCCCCATGCCAGCGCTCAGAGGGAAATTGAGCTGCAGCGAAGCGAAGGCGTCCAGACCGAAACGCAGCAGGATCCCCGCCAGCATCGCGGCGGAAATCGCCTGCGGAATGTAGTCCATCAGGCGGGCGAACAGCCCGGTGACGCCGCACAGCAGGATCAGACCGGAAGCGAAGATAAACACGCCGATCGCCTCGTTGATCGGCGTGCCGGGCAGGCTGGTGACCAGCAGCGCCGCGCCGGGCGTCGACCAGGCGGTGAGGATCGGGGTACGGTAGTAAAGCGACAGTCCGAGCGAGGTGACGCCCATCGCGATCCCCAGCGCGCTCAGCCAGCCGCCGATCTGCGCCGGCGTGGCGCCTGCAGCGGCGGCGGCCTGGAAAATGATCGCGGCGGAGCTGGTGTAACCCACCAGAACGGCGACAAAGCCGGCCATGATGGCGGGCAGGGTCAGATGGCGCAGGGAGAGGGCTGGGCGCATGAGTGGCTCCAATCGGTGATTGTGCGTTATAACGCACGTGGAGAAATCAGCATAGCACCGTGCGCTATAGCGCACAAGCGGGTATAATCGGGCTCGACACGCAGAGGAGAACTGGATGCAGGAACTTGCCGGCCATTTGGCACACACCCTTCGCACGCTGCGCGCACAGCGCGGCTGGAGCCTGACGCAGGCGGCGGAATACACCGGCGTCAGCAAGGCGATGCTCGGGCAGATCGAACGCGGCGAATCCAGCCCGACGGTGGCGACGCTGTGGAAGATCGCCACCGGTTTCAACGTGGCCTTCTCCGCCTTTCTTGAGGCGTCGCCCGCGCAGCAGCAGGCGACGCTGCACCGCTACGGCGATCTGCCGGTGTACGATCAGGACAACGCCGATATGCGCGTGGTGCCGCTGTTTCCGTACGATCGCCAGCTGGGTTTCGATATGTTCGTCATCGATCTTGCGCCGGGCGCGCTCAGCGAGTCGTCGCCCCATGAGCCGGGCGTGATCGAGCATGTCATCGTGATCAGCGGCCGGTTGGAGTTGGCGATAGACGGCGAATGGCACAGCCTGGCGGCCGGCGAGGCGATGCGCTTTCAGGCCGATCGGCCTCACGCTTACCGCAACGCCAGTTCACAAACGGTGCGTATCCACGATCTGATCCACTATCCTCAATCCTGACTCAACGCGGCGGCCGTGGGCTTTGACTCCGCGCCGCCAAACGCCTACCTTGTTGAAAATGACTCTTATTTCACAGGCTGTCGCCCACGAGGGGGCGGCGTTGCAGCCGACTCAAAAGGAGCTTGATTTTGCCGGTCACCAATCGACGTCAGTTCATTAAACTCAGTGCGCAAACCGCAGGAGCCGTATTCGCGATGACTTCATTACCCAACAGTATCCGCCTGGCGATGGCGGCGGAGGGCGGCGCGGCCGCCGGCGATGAATTCCTGTGGCTGGAAGAGCTGCAGGGTAAAAAAGCGCTGCAATGGGTGCAGCAGGAAAATCAGCGCACCGCGGCGCGTTTCGGCCAGGGCGAAGACTTTCAGCGCATTGAGCGCGAGGTGTTGGATATCCTCAATAAAGACACCCAAATCCCGTGGGTGAGCAAGCGCGGCGAGTACTATTACAACTTCTGGCAGGATCAGGCCAACCCGCGCGGCCTGCTGCGGCGCACCACGCTGGACGAGTACCGCAAGGCCAAACCGGCCTGGGAGACGGTGCTGGATATCGATGCGTTGGGCAAGGCGGAAGGCAAGGATTGGGTCTATCAGGGCTCGCAACCGCTGGCGCCGGAATACCGCTATTGCCTGATGCAGCTCTCGCCGGACGGCGGTGACGCCACCGAAATCCGCGAATTCGATCTGGTGGCCAAACGCTTCGTCAAGGACGGTTTCAACGTGCCGGTGGCGAAAAGCCGGGTCTCCTGGGTCGATCGGGACACGCTGTTCATCGCCACCGATTTCGGCCCCGGATCGATGACCCAGTCCGGTTACGCGCGCATCGCCAAACGCTGGCGGCGCGGCACGCCGCTGAGCGCCGCCGAAACGCTGTACGAAGCGCAGCCCGAGGACATGGCGGTCTTCGCCTATCACGATCGCACGCCGGGCTTTGAGCGCGATTTCGTCGGCCGCAGCCTGGATTTCTATCGTCGCGACTATTTCCTGCTGATGCAGGACGGCCGGCAGAAAAAAATCGATATCCCGGCCGACGCCGAGCTGGACACGCATCGGGAATGGCTGCTGATCAAACCGAGCAGCGACTGGGAGGTGGGCGGCAAGCGTTATCCGTCCGGCGCGCTGCTGGCGGCCAACTTCGATGACTATCTGGCGGGCAAGCGCGAGCTGCAGCTGTTGTTTACCCCGACGGCGGAGCAGGCGCTGAGCGGCTACAGCGGCACCCGCGATCATCTGATCCTCAGCATCATGGATAACGTGGTCAACCGGCTGGAAGTGCTGACGCCACAGGGCGGCAGCTGGCAACGTCGCCCGCTGGGCAACCCTGGCGCCATCAGCACCCTTTCCGCCGGCGGCATTGACGAAGAGAGCAATGCCTATTTCCTGACCGTCAGCGGGTTCCTGCAGCCGACCTCGCTGTACATGGGCAATCTCGACGGCGGTGAGGCGACGCTGCTGAAACAGGCGCCGCAGGATTTTGACGCGTCAGGCTACCAGGTGAGCCAGCATTTTGCGCGTTCCAAGGACGGCACCCGCGTGCCGTATTTCCAGATTGCCGCCAAAGATCTCAAACCGGACGGCAGCACGCCGACGCTGCTGTATGGCTACGGCGGGTTTGAAGTGCCGCTGCTGCCGGGCTATCTCGGCGGCAAGGCGCCGGCCTGGCTGGAGCGCGGCGGGGTGTACGTGGTGGCCAACATCCGCGGCGGCGGCGAATACGGCCCGGCCTGGCACCAGGCGGCGCTCAAGCAGAACCGCCATCGCGCCTACGAGGATTTTGCCGCCGTGGCCGAAGATCTCATCGCACGCAAGGTGACCTCGGCGCCGCATCTGGGGGCGCGCGGCGGCAGCAACGGCGGCCTGTTGGTGGGCAATATGCTGACGCTGTATCCGCAGCTGTTCGGCTGCATCGTCTGCGAAGTGCCGCTGCTGGACATGCAGCGCTATACCCAGCTTTCCGCCGGCGCGTCGTGGATCGCCGAATACGGTGACCCGAGCAAGCCGGAGGAGTGGGCCTACATCAAGACCTTCTCGCCGTACCACAACATTCAGGCGCAGACGGCCTATCCGCCGGTGCTGTTCTATACCGCGACCAGCGACGATCGGGTCAACCCGGCCCACGCCCGCAAAATGGCGGCGCGCATGCAGGCGATGGGGTATCAGCAGGCCTATTTCTATGAAAATACCGAAGGCGGGCACAGCGCCGCCGCCGACAAGCAGCAGGCGGCGTTCCACAGCGCGCTGGTAAGCGAATTCATGTGGGCCAACCTGAGCGGCAAACCCAAGTCAGCGTAAGCCTTTTTCTTGCAGGCATAAAAAAACACCGGGGCGTTAACCCCGGTGTTTTTATTTACGCTCAATCTGCCGGCGATCAGCGAGCCGCGGTGGCTTCCTGCGCTTTCTGATTGGCGTCTTCGGTGGTGTCCAGCGTCATGCGGTACAGCTTCGGCGCGGTCAGCATCATCAGGATAGCGATGACGGCGGTGACGATGCCGATCTGCATAAACACATGGCTGTAGATGGCCAGCGAAGCGTGCGCGTCGTTGATGTCGCTCGGGACGGCGGTCAGACCGGCAACCTTACCGGCGATCAGCGCGGCGGCGGCGGTGGTCAGGAACCAGGAGCCCATGATGAAGCCCATCAGACGCTGCGGCACCAGCTGCGCCACCATCGCCAGACCCAGGCCGGAAATCATCAGCTCGCCGATGCTCTGCAGCGCGTAGCTCAGGATCAGCCAGTTGACCGACACGATGCCGTGTTCGTTGGCGAAGCTGGCGCCCCATGGCAGCACCAGGAAGGCGCAGGAGCAGAGGATCATGCCGAAAGCGAACTTGTGCGGCATCGGCAGGCGATCGCCCATTTTGTTATACAGCGCGGCCAGAATCGGGCTGGCGAGCATGATCCAGAATGGGTTCAGCGCCTGGTACTGCTCCGGCTCGAAGGCGACGCCGAAGATGCTGTGCTCCACGTTATGGATAGCGAAGAAGTTCAGTGAGGTTGGCATCTGGCTGTACAGCACGAAGAACACCACCGCTTCCAGCATCAGCAGGAAGGCGACGATCATCTTGCGGCGTGCGGCACCGTGAAGGGCGAAGGTTTCCTTGGCGAACACCAGAACGATGCCGGCGGAAACGAGAGCCAGCGCCCAGCGCGCGATCACCTGGTTGTGCAGCAGCCAGCTGGACACGGCGACCAGCGCCACGATGCCGACCAGCACCATCAGCAGTTTCGGCAGGTGCAGCGGCTTGAAGTCAGGCTTGGAGCCGTTTTCCTTCACCCACTTGTGGCACATCATAAAGTTGACCAGGGTGATCAGCATGCCGACCACGCTCAGGGAGAACGCCACGCTCCAGCCGTATTTTGCCGCCAGCCACGGAGTCGCCAGCATGGAGAAGAAGGAACCGATGTTCACCGACATGTAGTACATGGTGAAGGCGCCGTCGATACGCGGATCGTCTTTCTCATAGCAGGTGGACAGCAGGGAGGACGGGTTGGCCTTGAACAGGCCGCTGCCCACGGCGATGGTCGCCATACCCATGTAGACCCAGAAGATGTCGTGGCCGGAGTAAGCCACCATGGCGTAACCGGCGGCCAGCACCAGCGCGCCGAGCACGATCACGCGTTTGGCGCCCAGCACCTTGTCGCCCAGCCAGCCGCCGATGGCGACGAAGCCGTATACCAGGGCGCTGAAGGAAGAGAACAGGGTGATGGAGTCGGCTTCGCTCATGCCGAGCATCTTGACCAGATAAACCGCCATGATGCCCTGCAGGCCGTAATAGCCGAAACGCTCCCACAGTTCGATCGAGAAGATCAGATAGAACGCTTTCGGTTGTTTGAACGCGTTAAGGCTAACGCTCTCCGGGTGTTGGTTGTTTGCTGTTGACACTGGTACCTCTGTTTTTTCGCAGCCCGTCTTTGGAGGACGGGAAAGTACAAAAGTTGATGCGGAACGGCATCCTTTTGCGTTGTTATAGGATGGGGACGGCGGTTAATGTTCACTATCTTTGTCAACGTAGCAAGCAGTTTGTCATATTCGGTTACATTTAACGCCCGCAGGATTATGCCGCGATGTTGCAAATGTTATGCAGTATTAACTTTTGGGTTTTAATGGTTTGCCGATTTTTTGTTTTGATTAAAAGCTATACGGATTTTAAACAGGGATATATTCTGCTGAATTGCTATTTTTTAGCGCATCAGTGTATGTACGGTTATTAATCCGTTGGAATGTTGTGCATATGACGCATTTTGTAAAATTATAGAAATTTAGGAAAACGGGGCTGGCATTTGTGAACGCCTTGTGATCCTGAAAGCGTGACGTTCACCGCAATTTTCGACTAATTTTTCGCTTGAAAATAACCCGGAGCTGATTTTTTCACTGAAAACCGCGATAACGCCGGGGTTACTGCTGCGCGATATCACATTTCCGATAAAAAAGAGGCGCTGGCGGGGGAAAGGACGCGGTGGGGTACGGTTTGTCGCCCCCCACAGATTCAGGATTCCGGATAGACCTTTTCTTTATACTCGCACAGATCTTCGATAATGCAGGAGCCACAGCGCGGTTTGCGCGCGATGCAGGTGTAGCGCCCGTGCAGGATCAGCCAGTGGTGGCAATCGACCTTGAATTCGGCGGGCACCACCTTCAACAGCTTCTCTTCCACCTGATCGACGTTCTTGCCCGGCGCGAAGTGGGTGCGGTTGCACACCCGGAAGATGTGGGTGTCGACGGCGATGGTCGCCCAGCCGAAGGCGGTGTTGAGCACCACGTTGGCGGTCTTGCGGCCGACGCCCGGCAGCGCCTCCAGCGCGGCGCGATCTTCCGGCACTTCGCCGCCGTGCAGCTCCAGCAGCATGCGGCAGGTTTTGATCACGTTTTCGGCCTTGCTGTTGAACAGGCCGATGGTCTTGATGTACTCCTTGACGCCATCAACCCCCAGCGCCAGCAGGGCGGCGGGGGTGTTGGCGACCGGATAAAGCCTGGCGGTCGCCTTGTTGACGCTCACGTCGGTGGCCTGTGCAGACAGCAGCACCGCAATCAGCAATTCAAACGGCGTGGTGTACACCAGCTCGGTGGTCGGGTGCGGGTTGTTGTCGCGCAGCCGGGTCAGAATTTCCAGTCGCTTCTGCTTGTTCATCAGGCCTTCTCAGCACGTCCTTGTTCCAGCAGCGGTTCCACCGCCACGGCGCGGGCTTTGCGCGCCTTCATTTTTTCGTCGATCAGATATTTGACCGCCAGCAGCAGCCCCAGGCCGATAAAGGCGCCCGGCGGCAACATCGCCAGCAGGAAGGGGCTGTCGAAATGCACCACTTCGATGCGCAGCGACTTGGCCCAGCCGCCCAGCAGCTGATCGGCGCCGTCGAACAGCGTGCCGTTGCCCAACAGTTCGCGCATCGAGCCCAGCGTCACCATCACGCCGGTAGCGCCGAGGCCGATGGCCATGCCGTCCAGCGCCGAGAGGCCGACCGGCTTCTTGGCGGCCACCGCTTCGGCGCGGCCCACCACGATGCAGTTGGTTACGATCAACGGAATAAAGATGCCGAGCGACTGATACAGCCCGAAGGCATAGGCGTTAATCAGCATCTGTACGATGCTCACCACGGCGGCGATGATCATCACATAGATAGGGATGCGCACCTCGCTCGGCACCCAGCGGCGCACCGCGGAGATGGAGGCGTTGGTCAGCGTCAGTACCAGCGTGGTGGCCAGCCCCAGGCCGAGCGCATTGGTGACGGTGGAGGTCACCGCCAGCAGCGGACACATGCCCAGTAGCTGCACCAGAGCGGAGTTGTTTTTCCACAGCCCCTGGACGATCAATTCTTTGGCTTCACTCATTCGCTGGCTCCACACGCAGGTAAGCTTTCAAGTTTAGGCGGCAGCGTTTCCATATACAACGCCGTGCGGCGTACCGCATTGACCACCGCTCGCGGGGTGATGGTGGCGCCGGTGAACTGGTCGAACATGCCGCCGTCTTTCTTCACCGCCCAGCGCTTATCGTCCGGGCCTTCGATTTTCTTGCCGCTGAAGAAGGAAATCCAGTCGGAAATGCGCAGTTCGATTTTGTCCCCCAGCCCCGGGGTTTCGTGGTGTTCAATCACGCGGGTGCCGAGCACCATGCCGTTGAAATCGGCGCCGACCAGCAGCTTGATGGCGCCGGAGTAGCCGTCCGGCGCGGTGGTTTCCAGCGCGGCGGCGGTCGGTTGCCCATTTTTGCGCGCCAGGTACAAACGGTGCGGCGCGCTGTCGCCCAACGCCGGATCGCTGACCAGGAAGCATTCGTTCTGCATGACGTTGTCGTAGTTTTCCGGCGGCACCACCTGATCGAGCAGCGCTTTTTGCTGCAGCGCCGCCTGATGGGCGATGGTGCTTTTCGTCAGGGTATAGACGACGGCGGTCAGACCCGTGGTGACCGCCGCGAACACCGCCAGCGTGGTGCCGTGCTTTCTCATGGAATTCAGCATGGCGGCTCCTTAGCGATGGCCGTACACGCGCGGCTGCGTGTAGTGGTCAATTAACGGGACGGTGATGTTGGCGAGCAGCACGGCGAAGGCTACGCCGTCAGGGTAACCGCCATAGACGCGGATCAGCCAGACCAGCACGCCGATCAGCGCGCCGTAGATCAAACGGCCTTTCGGCGTGGTCGAGGCGCTGACCGGATCGGTAGCGATAAAAAACGCGCCCAGCATGCTGGCGCCGGAGAACAGATGGATCAGCGGTGACGCCTGATGCGCCGGATCGATCCACCAGGCCAGGCCGGAACAGAAGGCGATGGCGGCCAACATGCTGAAAGGGATCTGCCAATGGATCAGGCGGCGCGCCAGCATAAACAGGCCGCCGGCCAGGAAGCCAAGGTTGACCCACTGCCAGCCGATGCCGGCCAGCGCGCCGCCGAACAGCGGCTGTTGCAATACCTGTTCCACGCTGTGGCCGCTGCGCAGGCCGGTTTTGAAGCCGTCGAGCGGCGTGGCCTGGCTGATGCCGTCCACGCCCATCTGCAGTTCGTGCAGCGTCGCGCCTTGTGAGGTATGGCCGCTGAAAATGGCCAGCAGCGTGTCGTGGAGCGACAGCGCGGTGGCGCGCAGCTCATCCGGCGGCAGCCAGCTGGTCATTTGTACCGGGAAGGAAATCAGCAGCACCACGTAACCGACCATTGCCGGGTTGAACGGGTTCTGCCCCAGGCCGCCGTACAGCTGCTTGGCGATGACGATGGCAAAGAACGTACCGATGACGATCATCCACCAGGGAGCCAGCGGCGGCAGGCTGATGCCGAGCAGCAACGCGGTCAGCAGCGCGGAGTTATCCGCCAGCCGGCTGCGCACCGGCAGCTGGCGCAGTTTGAGGATCGCGCCTTCCGCGGCCAGCGCGACGATCGCCGCCAGCGCCACCTGAATCAATACGCCGTAGCCGAAGAACCAAATCTGTGCCGCAATGCCGGGAATGCACGCCACCATGACCCACAGCATGATGCGGCTGGTGCTTTGCTGGTTGTGGGTGAAAGGCGAGCTGGCGATGTGTAAGCCTTTGGCGGCTGTGGGTGATACCGGCCTGAACTTCATAGAGTAACGATACCTTCTGCGCCGCGCCTGCGGCAGTTTCGATGCGCCATTCTGAAGGCGCGGCAAAAATGATAGCCGAGCATTCTACCTGATTCGATGCGAGGGTAATACGCCTTAATGATAGGGGTATTCGGCTTTCCGCACATCCGGCGATCGGGGCAGCGCAATTTGATTTTTTTTTGGCCGGAAAATGGGCTAACGTGAGGAATTGTCAGTGGAACCTGTGCCGCTATCGACCGCAAAAAACCGGGTAACCGTATGAATGAGATATGATTTTTCTCCAGATTTTCGCACAAAATAACAACTTTCACATAATCTGTGTAGGTTACTATCGCGACATTATTGAGTTAGTGAATCCATAATAATGACAAATGAAGACATTTTTTTTATTGAAGAGCTAATTGAGTGGGTGGAGATACATCTGGAGAAACGGCCAAACCTGGATGAAGTCGCGCGTATTTCGGGCTATTCCAAGTGGCATCTGCAGCGTAAATTCAAGCGTATTACCGGCATTCAACTCGCCACCTATATCCGTTCGCGCATCCTGACGCGCGCCGCGGTGGCGCTGCGCATCACCCGTCGCTCGATCATCGACATTTCCGATGAGCTGGGCTTCGACTCGCAGCAGACCTTTACCCGCATGTTCAAGCAGCGCTTCAACATCACCCCCAATCGCTACCGCGCGATGGAGCACTGGGACGTGAAAAACCTGATGCCGCGCTTTAACTTCGAAGCCAGCTACGGCGCCGGTTATTATCCGGAGGTGAAGCGGCTGACGCTGCCCGAAATGCAGCTGGTCGGCTTCACGCGCCGGCTGGATTTCGCCTCCGAGCAGGAGCTGGAGTACTCTTCCTGCATGGCGATGAAGGACGAGATTTTCAACGACTTCTTCAAGGGGCTGCACGTCGACTGCCGGCGGATTTACAGCATCTACTCTCCTCATGCCGGGGAAGGCGACGAACTGTCATCCACGCTGGTGATGGCGGTCGATCCTGAACACAAAAAGGATATTCTTTCCAATCATCAGATAGACACCTTCCATCTGCCGAGCCGCGAGTTTATCTCCATCAACCATAAGGGTACGGCGAAAGAGTGTCTGCAGTTTTTCGGTTACCTGATATCGCATGTGATGCCAGGGCTGAAGGATGAGGTGCGCGGCAGTATGGAAATGGAGATCATTCAGACCAAAGAGTGGAATCCGGAATCCAAACTGCGCCAGATTGAAGTGGATTACACCTACCTGATCTCTATCGATTAAACGGCGCCCGGCGACAGCCTGGCGCCGCTGTCATCATTTGTCTTCCGTTTCGGCCGCCAGCGATTCTCTGGCGGCTTTCTTGGCTTTGGCGCGGGCGATAGCCGCCGCCACCGCCGCCTTGCGCGGATCTTCTTCTGCGGCAGCCGGGGCCGGTTCTGCCTCGGCAGGAGCCTCAGACTGCTGCGCCGCTTTTTTGGCTTTGGCACGGGCGATAGCCGCCGCGACTGCCGCCTTGCGCGGATCTTCCTCGGCGGTTGCCGGAGACGGTTCCGCCTTAGCAGGGGCATCCGCCTGTTGCGCCGCTTTCTTGGCTTTTACGCGCGCCAGTGCCGCCGCCACCGCCGCTTTGCGCGGATCTTCCTCGACGGTTGCCGGAGACGGTTCCGCCTTAGCAGGGGCATCCGCCTGTTGCGCCGCTTTCTTGGCTTTTACGCGCGCCAGTGCCGCCGCCACCGCCGCTTTGCGCGGATCTTCCTCGACGGCAGCCGGAGCCGGTTCTGCCTCGGCAGGAGCGTCAGATTGCTGCGCCGCTTTTTTGGCTTTGGCACGGGCGATAGCCGCCGCCACTGCCGCCTTGCGCGGATCTTCCTCGGCAGTTGCCGGCGCCGTTTCCGCCGCTGCAGGAGCATCCGCCTGCTGCGCCGCTTTCTTGGCTTTGACACGCGCCAGGGCGGCAGCAACCGCCGCCTTACGCGGGTCTTCCTCAGCGCTTGCCGGAGCCGGCTCCGCCGGCGCAGGGGCATCCGCCTGCTGCTCTGCCTTTTTGGCTTTGACGCGCGCCAGAGCGGCAGCGACCGCCGCCTTACGTGGATCATTCTCTGCTGCTGCCGGAGCAGTGCTATCTGCGGCCGGCGCTTCCTTGCGTGCTTTCACGCGGGCCAGCGCCGCGGCCACGGCGGCTTTGCGCGCGTCGTCGCCAGAAGTTGCCGACGATGCCTCTGTTTCCACCTCGGCCGCCAACTGGGCTCGGCGCTCGCGTGCCTGCGCTTTACGCGCTTCGCGGGCGGCGATCATCTCGCTGTTATCCGGCTGCTGGCCGTTGACCGGCGTGACCGCCGCTTCGGCATTTTTGCTGCGCACGCGCGCCAATGCGGCCTGCACCGCACTCTGATCGTCGTCGGTCAGTTTGACGGCGGCCTTTTTGTGCCGCTCTTCGCGCGCCAGCTTCTCGCGCTCCAGGCGCGCCAGCTTGGCTTCGTAACGCGCCTTGGCCTCGGCGGTGCGCGCCGCTTCCAGATCGATAGCCTTGATTTCGGCCTTTTCCTGACGGTAGTACTGCACCAGCGGGATGTTGCTGGGGCAGACGAACGCGCAGGCGCCGCATTCGATGCAGTCGAACAGGTTATGGTTGCGCGCCTTGTCGTGCTCCTGCCCGCGGCTGAACCAGTACAGCTGCTGCGGCAGCAGCCCGGCAGGGCAAGCGTCTACGCACAGGCCGCAGCGGATGCAGGACTGCTCCGGTTCCTGCGGCGTCATTTCATCGATCGTCGGCGCCAGAATGCAGTTGCTGATCTTGACGATCGGCACGCTCAACGCGGGCAGGGTAAAGCCCATCAGCGGGCCGCCCATGACCACCATCTGCTGCGCCTGCGGGCGGAAACCGGCGAAGTCAAGCAGGTGCTGCACCGGCGTGCCGATGCGCGCCCACAGGTTGCCGGGGCGCTCGATAGCGTCACCGGTCAGGGTCACTACGCGCTCAATCAGCGGTTCGCCGTCGACGATCGCTCGCTTGATGGCGAAGGCGGTGCCGACGTTTTGCATCAAAACGCCAATAGCAGAGGAGTGCTTGCCGTGCGGCACTTCCTTGCCGGTCAAAATTTTGGTCAGCTGCTTGGCGCCGCCGGACGGGTATTTGGTGGGGATAACGCGCAGCCCAATGCCGGACTGGCCACGCAACGCCTGTTTCAGCGCCGCGATCGCTTCCGGTTTGTTGTCTTCGATGCCGATCAGCGTGACCTTGGGTTGCAGAATGTGTTGCAGGATCTGCGTGCCTTCAATGATCTGGTCGGCATGTTCCTGCATCAGGCGATCGTCGGCGGTGATGTAAGGCTCGCACTCGGCGGCGTTGAGGATCAGCGTTTCCACGCCGCTCATGCCGCCCTGCAGCTTGCTGGCGGTCGGGAAACCGGCGCCGCCCAGACCGGCGATGCCGGCCTGATGAATACGTTGAACCAGCTCCGCGGCGGGCACCTGGCGGTAGTCCGCCACCGGATCGCGCTCGCACCAGCGGTCTTCCCCGTCCGCCTCAATAATCACGCACAGTTCCGTCAGCCCGGAAGGGTGCGCGGTGATGTGCGGCGTAATGGCGCGGACGGTGCCCGAGGTCGGGGCGTGTACCGGCACGGTGCGGCCTCGGCCGACGGTCAGCGGTTGGCCTTTCAACACCCGATCGCCGGCATTGACGCACAGCTCGCCTTCCGGCCCCAGATGTTGCTGCAGCGGAATGATAAAGGTCTTGGGCAGGGGAGCGACACGCAGCGGCACACCGCTGGACTGCGTTTTCATTTCCGGTGGATGGATCCCGCCGTCGAAATCCCAGATCCGGTCTTTTTTAAAGGCGGCGAACAGATTAAGCATGTTGCTCCACGTGGATCACTTGCACCGGGATCGTCTTCATGTCCCACTTCCAGTTGGCAGTGGTGGTGGCGACCGGTCTCATTTCAATACAGTCGGTAGGGCAAGGGGCGACGCACAGATCGCAGCCGGTACAGAGATCGGTAATGACGGTGTGCATGGCGCGGGTGGCGCCGACGATGGCGTCCACCGGGCAGGCCTGAATGCACTTGGTGCAACCGATGCAGTTGGCCTCGTCGATATAGGCCACTTTACGCTCAGGCTCGGCGGCGGCTTCGCTGCCCAGCGGCTGCGGCTCGACGTTGAGCAGCTCCGCCAGCTTCAGCATCACCTGTTCGCCGCCCGGCGCGCATTTGTTGATCATTTCGCCGTTGGCCACTGCCTCGGCGTAGGGGCGGCAACCGGGGTAGCCGCACTGGCCGCACTGGCTCTGCGGCAGGATCGCGTCGACCTGCTCGGCGACCGGATCCTCTTCCACTTCAAAACGGCGCGCGGCGTAGCCCAGCACCAGTCCGAACAGCAGGCCGAGCGCGCTTAAAGCCGCGATAGCTATCCACAACGCAGTCATTAGAATTTCACCAGTCCGGTAAAGCCCATAAAGGCCAGCGACATCAGCCCGGCGGTGATCAGCGCGATCGAGGAGCCGCGGAACGGCGCCGGCACGTCGGCGACCGCCAGACGTTCGCGAATGGCGGCGAACAGCACCATGACCAATGAGAAACCGGCGGCGGCGCTGAAGCCGTAAACGGCGGACTGCAGGAAGTTGTAGCCGAGATTAACGTTAAGCAACGCCACGCCAAGCACCGCGCAGTTGGTGGTGATCAGCGGCAGGAAGATGCCCAGCAGGCGGTAGAGCGCCGGGCTGGTTTTGCGCACCACCATCTCGGTGAACTGCACCACCACGGCGATCACCAGAATGAAGGAGAGCGTGCGCAGGTACACCAGATCCAGCGGAACCAGAATAAAGGTGTTGATCACCCAGGCGCTGACGGAGGCCAGCGTCATGACGAAGGTAGTGGCCATTCCCATGCCGATGGCGCTTTCCAGCTTCTTGGAAACGCCGAGGAACGGGCACAGGCCAAGAAACTTCACCAGAACGAAGTTGTTCACCAGTACGGTGCCGACAAACAGGAGCAGGTATTCGGTCATTGCGATGCCTAAAAAAATAAAAGCCGCCTATTATCGGGAATCGGCGGCCGGACGACAACATATGAATCGCAGGGGTATTGCCTTTTTTGGCGAAAATTTACACAAATCACCCGATAAAACGTGCTGCAATCGCTTTTAACGTTCGGTAAAGGTGCCTTTGACCCGCTGCGAGCGCTTGATGTAAGGCACCAGCAGCGCCGCCATCAGCAGCGGCCAGCCAAGGCTGCGCACCGCCACTTCATCCGGCACCGGCGCGAAGGCAAAGGCTTTCACCGCCAGGATCACCGTGATCAGCAGCCACAGCAAGAACAGCTTGGGGAAGCGCAGCGACCGCCGGCAAAACAAAAGCACCAGCCACAGGGTAAAGCACCACATCAAGAGCGTGGTCAGCACCGAAAAGTACCATTGCAGGGTAAACGCCTGGGCGTTGGTCAGCAGGTAGTCGCGCGATTCGGGCATAAAGATCGCCATGGCGTACAGGAGCAGCATCAAACTGGCGCTGAGCAGGGTGACGATCAGATAGGCCAGCGGGGCCAGCAACCAACCGCCGATACGAGAGTATTCAGCTTGAGACATAAAGGCTTCCTGATTGAAACGGGGATCACAGGCGGCATAGCTTAGCGGGTAATATAGGCTTCGTCATCCCTATCAAGCGGATAGCTCGGCATCGCGGCGCGTGGCAGCACGTTTGGTCACTCGACGCCGTATCGAGCCCGCTTCAAATTAACATCTCATTTACTTCTTGTTCCATCCGGCCGCATGGTGTCAAATCGAAAGGTCTGTCGTGAGCCTGCAAGAGGAAATCCCATGGCTGAGAAAATTCGTGTCGGGCTGGTCGGTTACGGCTACGCCGGCAAAACCTTTCATGCGCCGCTGATCGCCGGTACGCCGGGGCTGGAGCTGGCCGCCGTCGCCAGCAGCGATGCCGGCAAAGTGCACGCCGATTGGCCGTCGATGGCGGTGGTGGTCGATGCGCAGGCGCTGTTCGCCGATCCGACCCTCGATCTGATCGTGATCCCTACCCCCAACGATACCCATTTCCCGCTGGCGCAGCAGGCGCTGGCTGCGGGCAAACACGTGGTGGTGGATAAACCGTTTACCGTGACATTGTCACAAGCTCAGGCGCTGCAACAGCAGGCGCAGCAGAGCGGTTTGCTGCTGTCGGTATTTCACAACCGCCGCTGGGACAGCGACTTCCTTACCCTGAAAGCGCTGCTGAATGAGGGTGCGCTGGGCGAAGTGGTCTATTTCGAGTCGCATTTTGATCGCTACCGGCCGCAGGTGCGCCAGCGCTGGCGCGAACAAGGCGGCGTCGGCAGCGGCATCTGGTACGATTTAGGACCGCATCTGCTCGATCAGGCGCTGCAACTCTTCGGCAAGCCCGACCGGCTGTTCGTCGATCTGGGGGAACTGCGGCCGGGGGCGCAGGCGGTGGATTATTTCCACGCGCTGCTGAGCTATGGCGATCGTCGCGTGGTGCTGCACGCCAGCATGCTGGCGGCGGCGGAGAGCCCGCGCTACGTGGTGCACGGCACCCGCGGCAGCTATGTCAAATACGGCCTGGATCCACAGGAAGACCGACTGAAGGCCGGTGAGCGCCTGCCGCAGGCCGACTGGGGCTATGACATGCGCGACGGCGTAGTGACGCTGTCACGTGGCGATCTGCTGGCGGAGCAACCGCTGCTCAATATTCCCGGCAATTACCCGGCTTATTACGCCGCGGTGCGCGACGCGATTGCCGGCACAGGCGAAAACCCGGTGCCGGCCGTCGACGCCATCGCGGTAATGGCATTGATCGAACTGGGGCTGGAATCGGCCCGGCTGCAGCAGGCGCTGCCGGTGGTCTGATCCCGTTCATTTCTCTGTGCCCGGCGCCACGTCGGGCCTTTTTACGACTTTACGTGCAAGGAAATCCGTTTCATGTCCTGGTTGCAGCGTTTGCGCATTGATAAATTTTTGCTGGTCCTGATTTTGGTGGTGATCGTCGCCTCGCTATTCCCCTGTGAAGGCATCTGGAAAACCTTCTTTGAGCACTTGACCACCGCCGCCATCGCGCTGCTGTTCTTTATGCACGGCGCCAAGCTGTCGCGCGAGGCGATCGTCGCCGGCATGAGCCACTGGAAGCTGCATCTGCTGGTGTTCCTCAGCACCTTTGCGCTGTTCCCGCTGCTCGGGCTGGCGATGAACCTGCTGGTGCCGGGCATCATGACGCCGACGGTCTATCTCGGCTTCCTCTATCTGTGCGCGCTGCCGGCCACGGTGCAATCGGCCATCGCCTTTACCTCTGCGGCGGGCGGCAACGTGGCGGCGGCGATCTGCAGCGCCTCGGCGTCAAGCATTCTCGGCGTGTTCCTGTCGCCGCTGCTGGTGGGGGCGTTGATGCATACCCAGGGCGGCAATACCGACGTATTGCACGCCATCGGTTCGATCATTCTGCAATTGATGGTGCCATTTGTGGTCGGTCACCTGGCGCGGCCGCTGATCGGCAAGTGGATCGACCGCCATCGCAAACTGATCAACCTGACCGACCGTTCGTCGATCCTGCTGGTGGTATATACCGCGTTCAGCGCGGCGGTGGTGGAAGGGATTTGGCATCGCATCGACGGCTGGTCGCTGCTGACTATCCTGGTGATGTCGCTGGTGTTGCTGACGGTGGTGCTGGTGATCAACACCTATGCGGCACGCTGGCTGGGCTTCAACACCGCCGATGAGATCACCATCGTCTTCTGCGGCTCGAAAAAGAGCCTGGCGAACGGCATACCGATGGCCAACGTGCTGTTCCCGGCCGCGGCGGTGGGCGCCATGGTGCTGCCGCTGATGATCTTCCACCAGGTGCAGCTGATGGTGTGCGCGGTGCTGGCGCAGCGCTATGCGCGTAAAACCGCCAAACAGCGGGCCGAGGCGCAGGCGCTGGTGGCCAAATAGGCCGCTAACCGCAGCCCAGCGCGTCGAGCAGAAAGTCGGCGCGCTCGTCGGGTGAAGCGCGCGGCAGCTCTTGCAGCCGATAGCCATAACGGCGATAGGTCTGTTCGGCTTCGGCGAAAGATTGTTTGCTCTCGCTGTCCTGCGCATAAATCGCTCGCCACGGCGGGGCGATGAACACCGTATCGGATGAGCGTGCGTTGGCCCGAATCCGGGCCGCCGGTCAGCACGATGCGGCGCAGTTTGTCAGACATACGGCATTCCTCTCTTGCAGCAGAGTCATGGGGTGAAAACAGCGATAAAGACGAGCAGGCGGAAGAAAACGGGGGATGAGAAGAAGGCGCCGTTTGGCGCCTTGGGGGATTTAGCCCTGAACTTTGGCGCGCAGCGCCTGTTTTTCCTGCTCGCTGAGGAAAGCCAGCTTCAGGCCATTTTCCTGCGCGGTGCGGATTTCCTCCGGCGTCAGCCCAGCCTGCGGCGCGGCGACGCGGTATTCGTGCTCGATCTCGATACCCTGAACCGCCGGATCGTCGGTGTTGATCGATGCCAGCACGCCGTGGCGCAGGAAGGTGGCCAGCGGATGCTGCGCCAGTGACGGCACGGTGCTGGTCTGGATGTTGGAGGTCAGGCAGGACTCGATGCCGATGCCGTGTTCCGCCAGGAAATCCATCAGCGCCGGATCTTCGACCGCTTTTACCCCGTGGCCGATACGCTCGGCGCCCAGCTCGCGGATCGCCTGCCAGATGCTTTCCGGGCCGGCGGCTTCGCCCGCGTGCACGGTGATGCGCAGGCCGGCGTCGCGCGCGCGGTTGAAGTGGCTGAGGAACAGGCTGCCGGGGAAGCCCAGCTCATCGCCCGCCAAATCCAGCGCGGTAATGCCGTCGCGGTGCGCCAGTAACCCTTCCAATTCCTGCAGACAGGCGGCCTCGCCAAAGGTGCGGCTCATGATGCCGATCAGGCGAATGTCGATGTCGCGATCGCGGCAGCCCGAACGGATCCCGTCGATCACCGCTTCCACCACGCCGGCGACCGGCAGCTGATGCTTCATCGCCATGTAGTAAGGGGAAAAACGCAGCTCGGCGTAGTGCAGGCCGGCGTTGGCCGCGTCTTCGACGTTTTCGTAAGCCACGCGGCGGCAGGCGTCCAGATCGCCCAGCACCGCCACACCCCAGTCCAGTTTCTGCAGGAAGCTGACCAGATCCGGTTCGGCGTGGGTGATCTGCACGTGCGGGCGCAGGCTCTCCAAATCGTTGGCCGGCAGGGCGAGGTTGAACTGACGACCGAGGTCGAGAATGGTCTGCGCGCGGATGTTGCCGTCGAGATGGCGGTGAATATCGGTAAGCGGTAGGCGGGGATCGATCATGCTGGGCACTCGCTAATTTATCGTAGGTAAAGTGCAGAACAGTATAAAAACAAATGAATGAAATTTGCTATCTTGTTGCATAAAAAAGTGACTTGAATCACAAATAATGCGACT